>CP094631.1:39247296-39450738 GCA_023657505.1 Camelina hispida
CAACAAGTTGTTGGGAGCCACCTTCCATGACGATCCAAAGGATTCCACTTCCACTACAGTACCAAAGGCTCTATAATGCGTGAAGAATACTAAAAACTTCACCATCAAGAGCATATTTCACGCTCTTTCCAATAGATGTATTTCTTGTGAACATGAAGACAGCCGACTCGTCTCAAGCTATGTATATCTAACATGAACCCATCGAAGCATTTGCTCCTTTGAAATTGCCTTCCATGTGCCAAGTTGTATAATTGCTCGATTCATTATAATGTTGTAGATCGTTTTAAGTCTTATCTCCTGGAATATTCACATTTGTCAGCTCTTTTACATCGTCTCGTGCCTTTCTTACATCCGCTAGCAGATATTAATTTATATAATGAAAAATCAAGTCATATATATCTTGATTTACAAAGAGTTCAGATAAGCCAAAAGGCGAAAGCAACAATTCGACATTGTCTTCTAGGTTACAACAAGTGTGGTTAAATTGATCATGATATAGCGGGAGGTTGGAGCCAAAGTATGTGTCCAGTTGTGAAGAGGACGTGATGAATTGTCTCCCTAGATTGGCAGCATCGTTGGGAACGTGGGGCCAATGGGTATCCTGTAGAACTCGTTCTTGTGCAGTATCATTTCAAGAAACTGACAGCATTTATTAAGCAAAGAGAATGCAAATGCAATGAACCGAAATCGAAGACCAATTCTAAGCATATAAACTAATAAATGAATCTCTATTTACTATATATATATTGACTGTGCATGATATATATTTCTCTATTATTCGAATCTCACACGTGACAACGACCTTTACGTACTGTATGTACGTGTTAAAAATAACTATGTGCGATATATGTTTTACATGAATTCTTATCTCACATAATCAACATGTGGATGAAGGAAGACCTTCGTATTGATAAATATCTATTTTTTCATGATACACCATAACCTAAATTATATATTACTAGTAGAAGATATAAATACGAAGAAGCTAACTATACTATCTATCAGTGCCACAAATAAAGTTTTTCCATATATGCAGATATATAATCCGATTTCCCCGATGAAAACCATGGTGAAGATCTACCCTCACCTGGCGTTTCCGGTGGATTCGGGTGTAGTAGAAGTCAAGAATATTATGTACTTAACGAAGGAGCAAGAGAGTTTCACGATTTGGATGAAGTCTTTGGTGTTCCATAGCAAAGGCTGCACGGTGTTTGATTCCAAAGGAAACTTAATCTATCGAGTGGATAACTATAACTCCAAGACTTGCGGTAATGAAGTTTATTTTATGGATTTATGCGGCAAAGTGTTGTTTACTTTACGTCATAAGGTAAACATATATATAACATTTCATCAATGTTTCTATAAGAAATTATAAGTTTATTTTATTTTCTTCTACTTTGTGAGTAACTTTCTGTTATGTGTATATAGAAACTGGGATTATTCAAATCTTGGGAAGGATATAACTCAACCGGGACGACAAGATTTCGACTAAGAAAGAATTTCAAGATTTTACCAAGAGATTCATCTTCGTCTTACAAAGTTGTAATGGGATCGCGCATAGCTGATGGTGATCAACAATCTTGGTATAAGATTGTAAACCGCGGATCGGTTTTTGCAATCGAGGATGGATCGGGAAGAGTAATAGCAGAAGTTAAAAATAAGCAGTCGGATATTAGTGGTATGGATCTTGGAAAAGATGTTTTAACAATGATGGTGGAGCCACAAGTAGACCACTCTTTAATAATGGGTATTGTTATAGCTTATAGTCTTACCAAATGTAAATTGTGATAATTATATGGGTGAGAGTGCAACTTTAATCAGGTGATACTCTTAAACTATACGTTGGCATAAACCTAAAGTCTCTCGCTTAAAATTGGATTTTGAATATTTCACCAAACTGTGAAGAAGCTCGGCATGCATCGTTCATATCCTCAACTGATAGAATATGAGATATGTTAATTCTGTTTCTATTTGTTTAGATCTCACTTACGGTATCTTAGAGAGATATACAACTACAACTAAGTAACTAACTACTTTATATATAACTCTATAAGACTGTAAGTACATTGAGTAGTTGGAGAGAACTATAATTATTTTGATATCAGAGCTAGTTTCAGGAGGCTGTTCGTCTATCGTCACTGTCTTGACCATGATTACTCGGTTTCTTCTGTCGCGGGAAGACCCTTTTGCGTGATAAGTGTAGGGATCAGGGATGTATGTTAATAATACTAGTATATGTAACGTACCAATTCCATTAATTTTCAAAAAAAAAAACGTACCAATTCCATAGCATATTAAAAAAAAAAAAAATTAATCGTACCAATTCCACAAATAAGTCATTTTTATGTAAACCATAACTGTTACTAGCTGAGTAATTGACCATGCGGTCTATGCCTGTATTAAACTATCGAATATATCAAACTAAATTAAACAATTTTGGATGGTAATTAAGGAAGCATAAATAATTGGAATTGGTGAAGAAGATAATAGAGTAAAAGTAGAGTGGTCATGGACTCTTGGAAGAAATACGCCTGCATGAAAAGATAACGACCATATGGGCTCATTCATAATGAGTAATCTTATTTCAGCTTTTAAATGGACTTGTCTATTTCGGATGGGTTCTTATCCGTTCCGAATTTTCCATCCCATATTTGATTTTTTTTTCAGATGATTATGTATTTAAAAATATTTATAGGACTGAGATATGATTATCATTTCAAATAATTTACAAAAATAAAAAATTAGATAAGTTTTTTCTGACACCCATGTCGAAAGTGACATTCGATTTATCTATGTTGGAAATTTGGATAACCATTTTAACTTTTAAGTACTCAAATTCTTTGAACTAGTCCCGTTACCCAAAATTTTCTTCCGAAAATCTACAGATATTGAAAAATGTCACAGTTTATATGCTACTTTTGTTTGTTCCGATACCTGAAATAAACACGCCTAATTTTAAATGACTACAACAACATAATAATTTATTTTTGCAAACTAATAGTAATTTCTTACGTCTCCATTTTTTAACACATTAAACACGCAAACAAAAAAAGTGACATTTTTCAATTATTTTTTATGTAAATAAATTAAAATTAATTTATAGTGTTTTAAGGGATAAAACAAATGATATTAAATTTATTTGCAAGTATAGACAGTAGAACTTACAGTTAATCTGCATGTCAAAACATTATTTTGTCATTCCGATAAACTGTCAGCATTTGACAACGGAGAGAACACAAATACAATGGACCACAAACCGAAGGCTGATTCTAAGCCTATCAACTAATAATTGAACTTATCTTATTATATTGTATGAGCATTTTTATTTATGCTTTCTCTCTATGATTCGAATCTCACGATCACATTAGTCACGTTACGACGACCATACATGTGTTAACAAACAAAAAGGACCATACATTTGTTTTTTGTTGTTTAATAAGAAGGAGAGGACCATACATGTTATCGCTATATGATTTTCTCTGTTATTTTTATTTGGTATCTCACATTGAACATGTGGATGAAGACCTTCGTATATATATATTCTAATGAGTCATGATACACTCAAGAAACTTCATTACTACTACTAGGTCGTATAAATGTCGAAGAAGACATACCATTATTCAATGCCAATCATAAAGTTTTCCAATATATGCAAATAAACAGTCGAACGATCAAGACTAAAGTTCCAATTAACCGGAATTTTTCAGCGAAGAACATGGTGAAGATTCATCCTGATGACAAGGCACTGTCGGAGGATTCCAATTGCAACGTTGGAAAAGACAATATTTTGCCGTACTTGACGACGGATAAAGAGAGTTTCACGATATGGATGAGATCTCTTGTGTTCCATAGCAAAGGCTGCACAGTTTATGATTCCAAAGGAAGCTTAATCTATCGAGTGGATAATTATAACTCCAAGAGTTGCAGTGAAGTTTACCTTATGGATTTATACGGCAAAGTCTTGTTTACGCTACGTAAAAAGGTAAATCTAATAAAATTTCATTGTATCCATATTCTTAAGAATTTATGTATTTTTTTTGTTCTAACTCATTTCTTTTCTTGATTATAGAAATTGAGATTATTCAAATCTTGGGAAGGATGTAACCAAACCGGGACAAGATTTCGACTAAGTAAGAACTTCAAGATTTCACCAAAAGGTTCATCTTCATCATACAATGTTGTCATGGGATCGCGACAAACTGATGGTGATCAACAACAATCTTGTTATAAGATTGTAAACCGCAGATCGGATTTCACAATCGAGGATGGATCAGGAAGACTAATGGCACAAGTTCAAAAGAAACAATCTGATATCAAAGGTTTGGATCTTGGAAAAGACGTGTTAACAATGATGGTGGAGCCACAAGTTGATCATTCTTTAATAATGGGTATTGTCATAGCTTATAGTCTTCTCAAATGTAAATTGTGATCAATTTTTTGGGTGAGATTGAACTATTTTGTAAAGTTTAGGGTAGTAAATGGAAAATATACAAATATTTGAGGAGCAAGATGTTAATATCTTTGTTAATTACAGTTTTATGTTCTTAAAGCTAATCAAAACGTTATTACAGGCATAAAACCTCTAAAGTCTCTACCTTGAAATTGGGATTTTTTTGAAGAAATCACAAAAATGTGGAGAAGCTCTGCTTCGTTCATCCTCGATAAGCATCTGAACAACAAACCCATATCTATAACTCATTCAATCGACTCTCCTCCTCCACCATCTGCTTCAATGGCGGATGAAAACCCTAACCCTAACCCTAATCCTATTTCGGCTTATTACGAAACCCGAGCGGCGCATCATGGGATCGTGACTAGCGAGTGGCTAGAACAAGCGCAAGCCGCGGTTCGTCGTTACCCTGATCATGATTGCTCTGTTTCTCCGGTTTCGGGAAGACCCTTTAGCGTGATTGAGGAGTTTAATAGTTGGAGACAGCAGCCTGATTTGGCGGAGGCTGTTGCGGCGATTCGTGCTCTTGCGGCTGTTATTAGGGCTAGTGAAGCGACTACTATGATGGAGCTTGAAATTGAACTCAAGAAAGCTTCTGATACTTTGAAAGTAAGAGTCTTTTCTTCCTTGTTTGGGAGTTTTGGGTTTTGAATTTTGGATTACTTTGTGTTGGTATTGCTTATTGGTTTTGGATTCAGTCTTTGGTTAACATGCTATTAGGTTTGCTACTTAGCATTGAGTAATTCAGTTTTGTTTGCTTCATGCTCTGACAATAACTTAGGTTAGTAGTAGTTGTGAACTTGTGATCGTGGCATTGTACTGACTTGTGGAGTTGTGATATGTGAATTCTACCTGGCATCTGATTGCTAAGTAGCATCTTTGACGAACATGATATTAGTTTTGCAACTTAGAATAGATTAATTTTGATGATAACTTAGGTTTAGCATGTGGGTAAATGGTTGACACTGCATTGACCTTGTAGCGTTGTGAGATATACCTGGCATATATATGTCTGAGTAATTTCTGCATTCTGCGAGTTTCTTGATCGTTATGACACTCTACTAGCTCTAAAGAGAAAGATAGGTTGAAAGTTCTATCTTTTCGGATATCTTGATGGTGTGCTTCTGGTTATCCTTTGCTTCTTCTGTGATGCTAGATTTCTTTGAAATATTCTGTTTTAGTTGAAACTAAGCGACTGGCGGTTTCGTTAGTTTTTGAGTGTCAGATGGTATATTTGAGACCTGCTTAACTTGTAGCGTTCAGTTTTTGAAGAAAATGCTATTAGTTTGCAACTTAGCATTGATTATTTTGAGATACTTTAGGTTTAGCTTGTGGCGTAAATGGTAGATTTGATCATGGCCTTGCATTGACTTGTAGAGTTCTGACATGTACTTGGCATTTCTGCAATCTGCGAATTACTTGATAGTTAAGACTCTCTGGTGGCTCTAAAGAGAAAGATAGGCTGAAAGTTTTATCTTTTTGGATGGTGTGTTTATAATCGTAATTTATATCTTTTGTGATTCTGAAACATTTTGTCTATGGATATGTGGGATTGATGGATTTCGTTAGTCCTGAGTGTCAGATAATATTATTTGAGTAGCTTTTAAGTTATTTTGTATGTAGGCTCTAAAATGTAAGTTTGTCTTCATGTTATAGGCATGGGACACAACGTCTATATCCCTAACAGCAGGATGTGATCTATTCATGCGCTATGTGACCCGAACATCTGCTTTGGAATTTGAAGACTTCAACTCTGCAAAATCCCGCGTGCTTGGACGTGCTGAGAAATTTGGGGAAATATCTTGCAAGGTCAGTGGTTTTTCTTGGAATGGAAATAACGTACACAGATGAAACGCTAGAAGAAGAGTTTAAACAATAATTGCATGCTTGCAGGCCCGAAGGATAATTGCAATTCTTAGTCAAGATTTCATATTTGATGGGTGTACTATACTGGTCCATGGATTCTCCAGAGTTGTATTTGAAATACTAAAGACATCAGCGCAAAACAAGAAACTCTTTAGAGTTTTGTGCACAGGTGTTTTTCTTAGAACTCTGAGATCAATCGTGTCCGTTATTTTCTGGTCGTCTCATTCTGATTTTTCTAACTGACAATCACATTTCCGTGTCACCTATGGAAATAAACTCCAGAGGGAAGGCCAGATAAAACAGGTGTCCTGTTAGCTAAAGAGCTTGCAAAGCTTGATATTCCAGTGAAGCTTCTGATAGATTCAGCTGTGGCATATAGCATGGATGAAGTAGACATGGTGTTTGTTGGAGCTGACGGGGTAGTTGAAAGTGGTGGGATAATTAATATGATGGGAACATACCAAATCGCCCTTGTTGCACACAGTATGAACAAACCAGTCTATGTAGCTGCAGAGAGCTACAAGGTAACCACTCAAACTTTATAAATCTTTCCAATGTGCTTCCAGAAACATCAATGATTCATCATCCTCTTTGTTCTTTTCTTGCAACGGCTGCACAGTTTGCACGGCTCTACCCGTTGGATCAAAAGGACTTAGAACCGGCCTTGCGACCTATTGATTTCAATGTTCCTGTTCCTCCTAAGGTTGAGGTAGAAAGATCTGCAAGGGACTACACTCCTCCTCAGTACTTAACTCTGCTCTTCACTGATCTTGGTGTTCTCACTCCATCTGTAGTAAGTGATGAGCTAATTCAGCTTTACTTGTAAGTAAAGCTGTCTTATTCTTCTTGCTAACGTTGGTCTGAAATCTCATTTTTTTTAGGTATTAGAGATATCTATGTTACTTGTAATCTTTACTCAAAATTTACCTTCCAAGTTTCAATATATAGTATGTTCATTTCTTGTTTTCGGTTTCTTGATTTGTAATCAGGTTTATAAAAAGTGTATGGTGTACACTAACCAGCTTTAAAAACATTACTGACTAATGACTATTATAGAACTTACGTAGCAAATACATTCTGAAGGATACATCACCAAGTGAGCTATATGCTAACTCACAACCATGTCAAAAAAAATTATGTATTTTTTTCAATTGGAAATGAATTTTAAGTTTTTATCATATTGCATCATTTTTATTATTGTTTGAATTATTTGTAGTATTTGTTTTAATTTATTATAAATATAATCTCAACATTTTCAAATGTTTGGTAAAAAAAGGGTGATATTTATCATCATACGATTGAATTGATATTGAAAAGTTGAAATTATTGTAGTGAAGTGATAGATGACCTAAAATATAGTATGATGATATGATGTTTAGAAAATGAAAGCATGAGAAACGTGATTGAATTAAAAGATGGATGGTAACTTCTTACATTATTTAGACACTGGGTCCAAGTAAACTCTGATTGAATATTGTAATAAAGCTAACTTTTGGATCTAACGGCTAACGTTGTGACTTGTGAGATTAATAAAAACACAGGCCACACTTTTTGCCTTTTTGGCCACTTAAATATCCCACGTTTTTAAACAAAACAAATAGGAGTAGTACGTTATTTCTTGGAATTTTACCATATACACAATTACTACTATTCATCTAACCTACAGTATGAGTTTAGGGTTACTTTCTCATGTACTCCATGTGAATAGCAAAAGTGGTAATTTCCGACAAGAAATTGGCCAATGTCGAAAAAAGGTCAAACCCCACATTTAAATTGAGACATAAAGACACATCACTCCACAACTAATACAGTGAAATAGTATCAACTACTTTTATATATTCCCAAAAACCAACCATTCGACTTCGACTTCTTCATCTCTATCTTTTTTTTTTTCTCTCTACTCAGGTATTCAAATCCTAAAGATTATTTAGAGAGAATGACTAAAATCTCAGTTGGATTGCAGCTTGTGACAAGAGATTCAAAGGAAAAACTTAGGAACATAGTGATCAAATCTTCACTGAGACTAAACCGATCTAATCCAAACATCTCGGAGCTTTGTTTCCTCAAAACATGTCATCTCTGCATGAAACACCTCCACCAAGACAAAGATGTTTACATGTACAGGTACAAAATTTTATTAAAAAACTTTATGATACCTATACTTGATAATCAAGATATGTGTTCTTGATTATTTAATTTTTTTTTTTTTTTTTGCTATAAAACAGAGGAGACTTGGGATTTTGTAGCAAAGAGTGCAGAGAAAGTCAGATTTTGATTGATGATAGAAAAGAATTAGAGGCTTCGACGAAGATGATGTTGGCTTCTTACAGACGCTGTAACTCCGGCGCCGGGAAAACGAGTCTCGTAATCTGTTTAATGATCTTCGGCCACGACGCCAATTATTTATTGTCCCTTGAGGCTTCATTTGAAGCAAATCACTAATTCTAGATTAAATATATTTCTTTGTTTTTGGTGTAAAACACCTTAGAAAGAAAGAGATCTGTTGATTTGATTGTATCACCGTTGTCACTCTATAAAATGTTACTAAATGTTAATGTGGTAAATCTCAGGTGGGATAATTACTGAAAATCCTCATTAATTTGGTAGATTAATTGTAGTTGTTCACCAAATAAATAATAAAGAGATAGATTAATGTTAGTGAGACAATCTTATCCAAAGTGTAATAGTATAAAATAGATAATCACCACTAAACATTGATTTATTCGAAAAAGACATAGTTATATTTAGATTGGATCTTGTCACGACGGATATGAACTGGATAGAAGAATAATTAAAAATGGAAAATCTTTCTGAGAATAAATTATTCGATTTGGAGATATTTTGATGTATGGACATAGCTCGTTTTGGTCGAAGATATGAACAACTCATTTAATCACGTGTGGAATATCCGAATATTATTTTATTTCGTCGTGTGGCCTACTTACAAGTGTACTCATGCTATTTTTGTAGTATTAAAATACTGCAATTATTTTTTACAGTTATTTTTTTTTGGTCCTCGTCAACTAAACAACTCTTATTTATAGTGTGAGAGTAAAAAATAAACAGGTTCGTCGTCTCGGCCCAATTATAAAGGCCAATAAGTTAAACTAAATGCAAGTGCTGTTAAGCCCCCCCCCCCAACCAACCTAGATGATGAGCTATAGGGCCCAAAAAGAATATAAGAAGTTCACTTTGTATGCAGTGGCGGAGCCAGAATAATGGATCATGGGGGTCATATATTGCTAATATGTAAAAATTATGAGAGCTTTTATTGATAACTTGAAAGATTATATAAACACAAAAACGTTTTGTATAGAAAAATAGAAAAAAAGTCAAAAAGGGTAGTAGAACCTAAAACATAGGTGTCAATTCACTAAAAACAAACCAAATTTACCATTATGTAACATATATATAAACCTAAATAAAAATTTCATAAATTTTATGGGTGTCAACTGACAACCCTCATCCTTCACTAGCTCCGCCACTGTTTGTATGCAAGTTTGATTAAGTAGAATTATGTTTCAGATTTTAGAATTCGAATTGGTTTCAAAATAATGGGATTCTTCTTTTGCTTCTAAAGTTGTATAGATATCGTTAAAAATGAACAAAAAGATAAGGTTTATATCCTCTATATATTAAAAGAGAAGCACTCTCAAAAAGCTGTCGTGCTTAGAGAGCTCATGTTCCTTTTTAATAAATACCCTTATTTCTCATTATTTTTTACATAAATATGTCACTGAAATATTATGACCAATATTTTTTGATTATTTTTAAAATAAATATATTTAATCAAATATTAAATCCAAAAATATATTTAATTATCATTGTCATAACCTATTTACTTATTAAATGTAAATTACATTTCACAAACAAGGAAAAAAATTATTCATTTATTTATCACTTTTATCATTTTTCTCATTATATTTTTAGACTTAGGATTAGTTTAAATTAAATCGGTTAGTCTAAAATCCTCTATATATTAAAAGAGAAGCACTCTCATCAAAAAGCTGAGGTGTCGTGCTTAGAGAGCTCATGTTCCTTTTTAATAAATACCCTTATTTCTCATTATTATTTACATAAATATGTCACTGAAATATTATGACCAATATTTTTTGATTATTTTTAAAATAAATATATTTAATCAAATATTAAATCCAAAAATATATTTCATTATCATTGTCATAACCTATTTACTTATTAAATGTAAATTACATTTCACAAACAAGGAAAAAATTATTCATTTATTTATCACTTTTATCATTTTTCTCATTATATTTTTAGACTTAGGATTAGTTTAAATTAAATCGGTTAGTCTAAAATCCTCTATATATTAAAAGAGAAGCACTCTCAAAAAAGCTGAGGTGTCGTGCTTAGAGAGCTCATGTTCTTTTTTAATAAATACCCTTATTTCTCATTATTATTTACATAAATATGTCACTGAAATATTATGACCAATATTTTTTTGATTATTTTTAAAATAAATATATTTAATCAAATATTAAATCCAAAAATATATTTAATTATCATTGTCATAACCTATTTACTTATTAAATGTAAATTACATTTCACAAACAAGGAAAAAAATTATTCATTTATTTATCACTTTTATCATTTTTCTCATTATATTTTTAGACTTAGGATTAGTTTAAATTAAATCGGTTAGTCTAAAAATATTGTTTTATCTATTTAATGGTATAGTGATATAGATAACAATGTGAACATAAAATATGTGAATTTGGTTTTTAGAAACACAAAAAGACATTAAAGCTTTTTACACCGCCTTAAAATTATTTTCTAAGTTCAAATATTTCACGAATGAAACATATTTTATAGAAAATAAATGCTATTTTGAATAAACAAAAAAAGTTTGACTTACATATTTTGCTTTATACAAACGAATTTTAAATTTCAAATAATAATTTTATTCATAATAATTTATTTAAATCGATTTATTCTGCACATAGTGCGGGTTGGTACCTAGTCTATCTATAAAGACGAACAAAAGTTGGTATAAATGTGTAGTTCCGAATCGAGTAAATACTTGTTTGTTGTAACTTGTATACATGCATGATTACTTCCACTTTCTTAAAGTCAAAACAGTAAAACAAATTATTGGTCCATGAATGAAATGATCTTTGAGATAAGCTAATTTAGGAACTTGTCTCAATCGGGAGAAAAAAATATTCGGACCCCTATACCTCCTTTATTAGTCTGTCTTTGTGTGTTCTAATATAATTATACATACATGAATGTACTTTTTGGTATAAAATATACGAATCCACTTGTTTATATATTGGTAGTACTACAGCTACAGACCTATCAGACTGAAATTGATAAAATATGAGAAAACTTAACTGAATTTCTAACAATTGTTTATACATAATTTAAAAATATATTCCACCAAAAACAAAACTAATAAAATAGGTCAGTTTTATACCGAATATTACCTAATAATTGGAACCTAACCAACTTAATTTGAGTAGACGATATTGTTTAAGGAAAAATTAAGTTGAGTTTTATGAAAATTAATTGATTTGGAAATGCGAGCATCCAACTAGATATAAGAAAACGACAAAGAATAGTTTTTTTTTTGTTTGTCATGAAACGACAAAAACTCAACTTGCTTCGAAAAGCTTCAAGAATATCGTACGTGTCCTTGCACACGTAGATTCGTAAATGTGGTTTGTCATTTTACTATTTTAGCCTTATACAGAAGAAGTATTAATGGTCCCTGTCGTGTAATGGAAAATTACATGAACAATACTTGAGTTCACCCCTGGGTGAACCTCTCTATTCACCCTTATAAAATAAGGAAATAAAATCTGTATATATTGTCATAAAATTAAAAAAATTAAACCGCTCTTTAATACACCCAAACCGGTATATATAAAATCTAAACCTTAACTATATCATTTGTGAACCCAAACCGATGTATAATTTCGTTCTACTTGTAAAATCTAAACCCTAACCATCTCATTTGTGAACCCAAACCGACATATAATTTTGTTTTAATTGTGAAATCTAAACCCTAACATACGTGTTATATGACTAAACCCTAACGACAAAAACTCAACTTGCTTCGAAAAGCTTCAAGAATATCGTACGTGTCCTTGCACACGTAGATTCGTAAATGTGGTTTGTCATTTTACTATTTTAGCCTTATACAGAAGTATTATTAATGGTCCCTGTCGTGTAATGGAAAAATTACATTCACCACGAAGTCGTCATTTATTTTCAGAAGTAATCTCATAAATTAATTATTGTTTTAGATGTATTTTAACATTTTCAATAATCCGTTTATATATTCAGTTACTTTTAGTTTTAAATTACCTAAGTAGATGAACAACCAAGTATAATTACTGCTAATGTATATCAGGATTAGTTGTGTTCCATTAGGTAGATGCAGAGATGTTTAAAATAAAGATCTTTATTTGTTTTGGACAAATAGTTACTTAAAGTAGAGTAAACTAGTTGTACGATGACATATCAGTCAAACAAGTACTTCAGTGCCATATCTTTTTCATTTTTTGAATCATTTGATTACCTATTGTTTTTTTTTGTGTGGTAATTAACTAATTATTAGATTACTTACTGTTTAGTTATTATAAAAATGGTATAGAAAAATAAATTTGTTTCAAACTAACCGATCAAAGATTGGATTGACTTCAAACTTAAATCAAAGTGTTATATGGACTTAAATTGTAAAAAATAAAGTAAAAAAGGAAATAGACCGTATGAAAAAATCAACAAACGTTAGGTAAAAAATTGTTTAGACTCTGCTTTTTGTCTCCTATCAGTCAAATCTGACCAAATTAATCCTATTTACTGCAACTAACCATAATTAAATGACTAAAATCATGATTCATGCAATAAAATCTGAAGAAAATAAACATAAAGTAGGGTAGTACTGTAAATAGTACATCAAGTGAAGGGTATCACAGTAAATTACCATCATAGTCGCCTCATTATCTTGCGCTAAAAGTCCCTTCCCTTCCCTTTCCCAAGAACAAAGCAAAGCAAAGCCGTTGAAGAGAGAGTAAAACAAACCCCAAAGTTCAATTAATTTCTATTTTGGCCGGTAAGATTCTATTTCTGATCATTTAACACCCTGAAGAGTCACACCCGCCATGTGTGGAGGAGCCATCATCTCCGATTTCATTCCACCGCCGAGGTCTCGCCGTGTTACTAGCGAGTTTATCTGGCCGGATCTGAAGAAGAGTGCGAAAGCAGCGAAGAAGAAAAGCTCCAAGAAGCGTTCGAACTTCTTCGATCTTGACGATGAGTTCGAAGCTGATTTCCAAGGTTTCAAAGATGATTCTTCTATCGATTGCGATGATGATGATGATGATTTCGATGTCGGTGATGTTTTCGCCGACGTGAAACCATTTGTTTTTGGTGCGACTCCGAAACCCGCCGTCTCCTCCGCTGCTACCGCCACCGAAGGTAAACATATTTGGGGATTTGGTGTGAATTAGGTTTCGATTCAATTAGCTCGGTACTGTTTCAGATATGAATGATTTGGTGTGAAATTGAAACTTGTGAGTTCTCATCTCTTGAGAAATTAGTTTTGACCTTGTTGTGTTTATGAGCTAAACTTTGATTTTGAGTTGCTGTATAAAGCACGAAGCTTGATTCGTTGTTCTTTGGATACCTACATATTTATGGATATGATTTTGAGTTCTGTTTGTTTGTTATGAGGCTTTGATTTGTGTGATTGAAACTGATTTGAGTCTGTTGATTTGATGAGTCATATAAGATCCCTTTTGATTTTGTTGTTATTTTATACACTACTAGGTTCAGCTTTTGGGAAGAAGGTTGCTGGTGGGGAAGCAGCTGAGAAATCTGGAAAGAGGAAGAGGAAGAATCAGTATCGAGGGATAAGGCAACGTCCTTGGGGCAAATGGGCTGCTGAGATCCGTGATCCAAGAGAAGGTGCTAGAATTTGGCTTGGAACGTTCAAGACAGCTGAGGAAGCTGCAAGAGCTTACGATGCTGCTGCACGCAGAATCCGTGGATCTAAAGCTAAGGTTAATTTCCCTGAGGAGAACCCTCAGAAACGCTCTGCTGCCAAGACTAGTCTTCAGAAACCTGTGGCTAAACCTAACCCAAACCCAAACCCGAACCCGAGTCCAGCTTTGGTTCAGAACCCAAACAACAACTCCTTTGACGGTATGTGTTTCGTGGAGGAGAAACACCAAGTGAACAACAACAACAATCAGTTTGGCTTAGCAAACTCTATTGATGCTGGATGTAATGGTTATCAGTATTTCAGCTCAGACCAGGGTAGTAATTCATTTGATTGTTCTGAGTTTGGTTGGAGCGATCAAGCTCCAATAACTCCTGACATCTCTTCTACCCTTATCAACAACAACAACAACAACAATCCAGCTCTATTCTTTGAAGAAGCTAATCCAGCCAAGAAGCTCAAGTCCATGGATTTCGAGACACCTTGCAACAACAACATTGAGTGGGACGCTTCGCTGGATTTCCTCAACGAGGATGCTGTAGCGACTCAGGACAATGGTGCAAACCCTATGGATCTGTGGAGCATCGATGAGATTCATTCCATGATTGGAGGAGTCTTCTGAAGAGATCCATTCTCATGTATATATGAAAGCTGCATGTTAGTGAGTTTCCCGCATCGTTATCAACTTCCAAAACTTTCTAATCTTCTGCTGTCTCTGTCTCTCTCAGGAGTTGCTGTCTGAAAGCTTGTTTGCATTGCAAGAGCCAAGAGCCTCTCTATCTTGTGGGTGTGATGAAGTTAAGTAGAACTTAATTAGGGGTTGTGTTGTGGTAGTTTTTGTTTTATAATATTCTGAACTATTAGTGAATCTTTGAATTCGTTTGTGTTACTTTGTACCCCAGCAAAACTTCTTTAAAGTTCGTCATCATAACATGTTTGAACCTCTCATCTCTGTTTAATCAAATAATCTTCTGTGCTACTTAAAAGAGTTTGTGAGAAATGGCAAATCACAAACTTAGTTTGAGGGACCAAACCGGACGAAATTTAAGGATCGGTTATCGTAAATTTTGTGATGAGATAAAAAGCGGTGGTACATCATCAAAGTGGTTTGCCTAGAGAAGTGAGTCACTTTGGTTATTTTGTCGTACAATGAATCTAAAGGAAGAAGAAGCCGAACGACGACGTTAAACGACAGAAGAATCTAAAAGTTGAACTTTCTTTTTGCAAGTGGTAACTGGTGAGTTTGTATCTTTCTCGTGACCCTTTTTTATTTGATAAGAGAAGAAATAAAAATATAAAGAAGAGAGTAAATTAATAACTCTTCTGGACAGTTCTGCATCTTTAGGTCGTTTTCACCCATCTGTATATAAGTACACAATTTTACCGAAATATGTACACACACATAGATCTTTATATCAGAAGTAAAATTTCAAAACAAAAAGAGTGAGATTTGTTTATCCTTTTCATTTTTATATCAGAAGGTTTAATTTTTTTTTATAACAAATTGTAAAAGACAAAAAGAAACTAACTTCCTTTTATATTACTGGTTTTTAAAAATTTACTTAAAGTCTTTTTCTATTATTACTGTTGTTAGTTAGTTACAGTGCTACTAATAAAATGTAATCCAAATCCTCTATATATTAATAGAGAAACATTCTTGAAAAAATTGATGTATCACCACTGCCAGAGAGCTTGAGACATATTTAGTTATTTAGTCTCATTTAAATTTATTATTTACAACTATATGCCATTGTGTTTAAAAAAAAACAAATGTGTTATTCTTAAAAAGTTTATCACATAAATTTATTAATATTAATTAAGTTTAAGGTTTAGATATATTTTATATATTAGAAAAAATGATTTATTGAAATGCATTTGTAACCCATACAGATCTCACAAATTCAAGCGGGACATATGCAAAGACATTTTGCGGTTCAAAATATTTAAACCCGTTGCAGGATGGCTTAGCGGACGGGTTTAACCGGATCAACAATTTTATTTAAATTATCCGATTCATGTAATTTTAGTTTTTTGTGATTTTTATCTGTTCTGATAGTTTAATATTTTGATTAAAAAAAATCTGACGATCACTAATTTGGTTCATATTCTATCTAGATCCATCATCATGTTAATCTAAAATTTATGATCAAACGATTACTATTAAACTTTCATAATCATGATGAATGCAAACCAATATAAGTTTAAATGTTACACTAAATAAAAATATTTACAAATGTAATAACTCAAGCAAAAATTCCACTCCTCGCCAACAACACGGGTTATTACCTAGTTAAACACTAAAGGTGCATGCATGAGTTATAAGAGTTAAACGTATATATGACACAAAATTTGGTGTTCCTCCTACTGTGAAGAAATTAATTATCTCATGGTTAAGAATAATAAAACAAATTTAAACATTTGACTTTTATATATAAAGTCTTTGTATAGTATAGGGCTTTTACATAAGTGTGGACACACATTTTTATATTATAAATAGATACATAGTCTTGTCGACAATCGACATGTCTATAAGTTAGATAGAAAAGCAAATGATTTGGTCTATATATGGTTAAGTACACGCACAACACGAGTCTTAGAATTTTGTGGTGAATGAGAGAGTCAACATTAATGGAGATAGTCAAAAGAAGAAGAACTATCTCCTTCTCCTTCTCCTTCATCTTCTTAATTCTCTTCTCTTGTAACGTTATCTTTCTCGTCGGAGCGAAAAATTCTCACGACGGTGAGAATAATGTGACGGCCTTGTTCCTCTTCGGAGACTCTTTCTTGGATGCGGGAAACAACAATTACATAAACACCACAACACTTGACCAAGCTAATTTTCCACCTTATGGTCAATCATTCTTTGGCAACCCTACCGGAAGATTCTCCGACGGTCGTCTCATCTCCGACTTCATCGGTATATAATATTCTTATAATAGCTAGCTCGTGGTCTTATTTAAATATATATAGTATTGACGATAATGTATACGTTAATGATAGCGGAATATGCGAATTTGCCGTTAATTCCGCCGTTTTTGGAACCGGGAAATAGTCAAAAGAAGCTTTACGGCGTCAACTTTGCGTCTGCTGGTGCTGGTGCTCTTGTAGAAACGTTCCAAGGTTCGGTACGTTAATCATCTCACTAATCTTTTTATTCTATTCTAATTCTCTTATGTTTTTTTTTGTATTTGCAGTGAATCGAATAAATAGATATATCATTTGATTGACTTTCGTTTGATTAATTGGTATATAAATTTGATTGAAGTTCATTTTTATATAAGTAAATACGTTTGATTAAATGATTGCATATGGAGATGTTGAGTTTTGACCCGATTATCGTGGCTAAATTAATTGAACAATCTTCTTTATCATGTTTTTTTTTTGGTCCTACCGACGATTTATTTTGTATCGTCTTTTACATGCTTTATTTAGATATAAATTTATAATATATATAAGCATTTTACCTTTTTATCATTATTTAATTAGAGAAAATGTAGTACCCACTTACTTGTTTAGGACAATTAGGTTTTTGAAAAATTAAGGTTAGGTAAGATGTATTATTCTATGTTGTACAACGTGGTGACCAATTCCCAATAATTGTAAGGTGATAAATTTGAGAACACAATTGGATCACTACAAGAAAGTGGGGAGATTGTGGAGGACAAGATTTGGTAAAGAAGAAAGCAAGAAGAGAATCTCAAGAGCTGTCTATTTGATAAGCGTTGGGAGCAATGACTACTCAAGCCTTTTCCTGACCAATCAATCTCTTTCCATTTCAATGTCTCAACATGTTGACATTGTCATTGGTAATCTGACTACATTCATTCATGTAAGTTCATCATCATCATCATCATCATCGTCATCATCGTCATAATATAAACCTTATTTTTTTTGCATTCATTTATTCCTTAAATTGTTTTGTAACAGGATATATACAAGATTGGAGGACGTAAATTTGGGTTCTTGAATGTGCCGGACTTGGGTTGTTTTCCGGCTTTACGAATACTACAACCAAAGAGTGATTCTTGCTTAAGAGATGCTTCAAGATTAGCAAACATGCACAACAAAGCTCTGAGTAATCTCCTGTTTAAGATGCAAAGACAAGTGAAGGGCTTCAAGTTCTCCCTCTTTGACATGAACAAAAGCCTTAGACTCAGAATGCAACACCCTTCTACATTTGGTAAGTGGGCTCTTTCTGAATTTGTCTGCTTTTCTTTTAATGGCCCATGAAAATATATGTTCATAACGCAATTCCCTTTATGTGATATATAAAAGGGTTTAAAGAAGGGGAAGAAGCATGTTGTGGAACTGGGAAGTGGAGAGGAGTATTCAGCTGTGGAGGGAAGAGAATTGTGAAAGAATATAAACTTTGTGAAAACCCTAAAGATTATATATTTTGGGATTCACTTCACCTCACAGAAAACACTTATAACCAATTTGCAAATTTAATTTGGAACGGTGGGCACATGTCAGATTCTCTAGTGGTTGGCCCATACAGTATCAATAAGTTATTTCAGATTCCTTGAGGTGAATGTATTACACTATATAATACACATGGATGTTGATTATGTTCATTTGTTACAAACATTTTCGTTCATTTCTAGATCTAAAACTTTAAAATAATGTGATGTCATGTTTTCCGCTGCTCCGTTCTCTCGCATCAAAACTAACTAATTAGTATTGAAAAAAGTCAAAAAAATTTCCAACAAAATTTTCCTATATGGCTAACTAGAAGTTCTTTCTATAGAATATATGATATATTTAGAAAATTGGAAATGAGAAGTTGCTCAATTGTCTTGATTAAAAAGAGAACTAAAAAAAAAAAAAAAAACATCTTAAAATGATTAAAAATCCACTAATGGCATATTCTTTTACAAGAGAAAGGAGAAATACGAATACGAAATCCCAAATTAGCCGCCAAATCTTAGTGACATATCAAGTGAAGGATCGAGTCGTTTCGGATGCTGTAGTCGTCTACTCTGAAACCATCATCGAGTTGCTTGGTTTTAAACAACAGCGTCTGCTGGCGCACTGGGATGCCTTCTTTCTCCTGGATCTTGGCCTTGACGTTTTCAATTGTGTCGCAGTTTTCCACACACAAGGGGAAGCTCTTTCCTGCCAAAGTCTTTATAAAAATATACATAAATTCACAATGACGAAGGTCCGGTCCAGTATTCAGACGGGTCGTCGGATCTTCGTGGATCATGAGGTCGAAAGTTTTGGAGCTATCGACTTCGAAGTTGATCGTTGTTTTTCCATCCAGAGTATCTTCAAAACGCCGCATGACTGTACTATGACGAACGATCGGTCGAATATTTCTGTGGGTTTGGGTTGCTTCTTCGTCGATTTTCAGGTCGATGGGTTTGGAGCTATCAACCTCTAGGTTGATCGTTGTTTTCCCATTGACAGTCTTGATAGAAATCTGCATTTTCGACCACGTACGTACTCCAAAGAATTTGAAAAGTTTTAAACAATATCGAAATATGAGACTAAAGCATCCAACTATTGTATTCTGAATGTCTTATACTAGATCTTTATGGGAATTTATTTTGTTTAACAATTTCATTTATTATTTTGACGGCTTTTTGAAAACGTCGTTTTGAGTACTCGGCTAGTCGGCTGTAATCGACCGTCGTGAAGAAACCAAGTACGCCGTATTATAAAGTTCTTTGTCAATAAACATTTATTAAAGTTCCATTACTGTTATTTCTTAATCAATTTTTTTTTTTAACTTAGTTTCTCAGTCTTTCCTAAGTTTTCACACATGAACAACCATTTTTTCCATTTCCTTTATTAATTATAGGTTATTTTGGCCAATTGGCCCATCAATTATTATGATATCTTTTTTTCTTCTTTTACAATATACGCCAACGCCATCGAATCTTGTTAATATAAATGCTGCTAATTTTTTCCCAGAATATGTATATGAGGGTCAAAATAATTTTTTAATATGGATAAAATAAAAATGTTGCAATGTTTGGTTAGTATTACGAGTGATCCACAAGAAAACGCTTCCTTCTAGTCTTGTACGTAACTTTTTTCCGCGTCGCACATGATGTGTCAATTTTAATTTAGAGAATTGTGAAAGAACATAAATTGTGTGAGAATCCTAAAGATTATATTTTTTGGGATTCACCTTATCTCACACAAAGTACATATAACCAATTTGCCAATTTAATTTGGAATGGTGGGCACATGTAAGATTCTCTAGTGGTTGGCCCATACAGTATCAATAAGTTATTTCAGATTCCTTGATTTGAATGTATTATACACTATATAATACACATGGATGTTGATTATGTTCATTTGTTACAAACATTTTCGTTCATCTCTAGATCTAAAACTTCAGAGTAGTGTGATGTCATGTTTTTCTTTACTCCGTTCTCTCGCATCAAAACTAACTATTGCGATAGCTAAGTTAATTATATTGTAGTTTAGATGGTAATATAGGTGGAGCAAGATCCTACATTAAATGATGTGATAAGACTGAAATAATATACTACTATATGTTTTAGATAATACATTAAATGGTTAGAACCAATTCACTTATTATTAATTGATTTTAAGTTGGAAGCGCAGAGCAAACTCTAATCTATATTAACATTTTTGAAATACATTTTGGTTTCTGCCCTTTAAGTTTTACTTATTTAATTTTTTTTTACAACATTAACCTCTAAAACAATTCCATAAATAACATTGCAGAGACTAACATTTCTTAAATTGACCAACATTTGTTACATTTATTGTCATAAAATCTTAACAACATCTATACATTCCGATTTTTCCAAAAAAAAACTCTACCCATTAAACTTTTTAACCCATTAAATCACCAAAACTATTTTTATGGATGCTATAATCTTTCAAATTTAAATGATATTCAACAGATTTTCCATAACAAAAGTTTACAATATCCATAATTATATTAACATTAATAAATTTCCTAAACCGAAAATCCAATTATAAAATGTCACCCCATATAATCTACATTAACATTTTTGAAGTACATTTTGGTTTATGCCCTTTAAGGTTTACTTATTTAATTTTCTTTTTACAACATTAACCCCTAAAACAATTCCATAAATAACATTGCAGAGAAACTCAAATACTAAACTTTCTTAAATTGACCAACATTTGTTACATTTATTGTCATAAAATCTTAACAACATCTATACATTCTGATGCAGCGCATCTTCACGTCTCAACAACTTTGTTGTTTGTTTAAGTCATGTTAATGGGCTTTAGGCTCATGGGTTTTTAAACCATAGTGTTGTCGTTAAATATTTAGACTAGGGTTTTCGTTTTCTTATTTAAGGAGACATGAGTCTCATTATTGTGTAATTATTGATTATTGAATAAAAGAGTTTTACGAGAGCTTTGTCTAAAGCCTAGAGAGGAGGACTCTCAACACTAAGAGCTTGTGTTCAAGCCCTGCAAGGAGGACTTGCAAAACCACGTCGACATCGTTCCGATCTCGGCCTTATCGCCTTATCCTTATTGCTTCTTCGTCAAGTCTTGGCGTTCTAAGCAAGATCCGTTCGTGAAATCCGAGTTCTCCTGGAGATCTAGCATTTGCGTCCGTTAATTAAGCTTCCGCACTCTATCACATTCCGATTTTTCCAAAAACAACTCTACCCATTAATTTTTTTAATCCATTAAATCTCCAAAACTATTTTTATAGATGCTATAATCTCTCAAATTTAAATGATATTCAACAGATTTTCCATAACAAAAGTTTACAATATCCATAATTATATTAATATTAATAAATTTCCTAAACCAAAAATCCAATTATAAAATGTCACATTAAATATGTTGAAAACCCCCCATATAATTTGGTTTATTTTTATTTTTTTGAAGAATTACCAAAAAAGTAAAATTCTATTAATTATCATAAATTATATATTGACATGGAAAAACTATAAACTATAAAAATATGCTAATTTGGTAAAATAATTAACATAATGAAACTTGATAAAAAACTTATTTTGATTATTGTTTTTACGCAAAAACTTATTTTGATTTTGGTGAGACGGGTTGGCATTAATTTCGTATAGGGAGTTAAGTGGAATTGTTTTTTTTAAACACTTTTAGATGTGTACCAGAAGATAAATGTATTACTAGACTATACATATACCACACGGGTTAAAACATTGAAAACACTACAAAAATCTTATACTTTGAATACTTATATCAAATACTTGTAAAATTTTATATTTTTAAAATTAATAAAACAATAATAAAATAACAAATAAATACAATATAAGTTTTAAAATTTTAAAATTATAAATATTGTCCTGCGGTGTACCGCGGGTTAAATCCTAGTTTAACATGATATTAGAACCTATACATGTTGGTCCATTAATTAATCCGACCTGAAAAGATGCCCGATCACCCCATTAATTAATAGCCTAAAGGAATGCCTAATTCCATCGAAATAGCTAAAAAAATAAGAACATTATCTCTAAGGAGCATAATAGATTCTGTTGAGATTAATAGCTATAAGAGCCATTATCTCGAGGGTACGTGTGGAAAAAGATCTCATATTGAAAGATATGATGAGACTTAAATAATACTCCCTCGTTTTAAAAATAGGATGTTAAACACGCAGATTAAGAAGTCTTTACTTTTAACAAGTTTAACCGATCAAAAACAATACTGCATAATATAAAATACTAAACTAATCTAAAAGTTACATTGAAATTTGAAAACATCTTATATTATGAAACAACAAACTTCTCCAAAACATCTTATATTTTGAAACGGAGGGAATATAAGAGTTAGGGCCAATCCATTCATTGTCATGAGTTTTGAGTTGGGAATCCACACCAAACTCTAAATTTAACAATATACTCCCTCTGTATCATAATAGATGATTTTCTAAAAAAAAAAATTTGTATCACAAAGATTGATTTTCTGTATTCTTTTACTAATTAATGCTAAGAAATTGTAGTTTTCAAGAATCATTGATTGAGAATTTAAATTTTAATGAATTACTATTGGTTGATAGTTATAAAAATATATTTTTATAAATAAAATGCATTTGAGACCAAAAAAATAAAAATAAAATGCATTTATAACTAAACATTCAATGTTTTTCTTAATTTGTGTGAAACTCCTAAAACATCATCTATTTTAATACAGAGGGAATACTAATTACATTTATATGTTTTCACTAACTAGCATGAAAAAATGTCTATTCAAAATTTTAGCTGGAAATAGAATTTTCCTATATAGCTAAAAGAAGTGTTAAAATGTTTTTTTATATGGTATATCTAGGAAATTGGGAATGAGAAGTCGCTCAAAATGTCTTGATTAAAATAAAAAGAGATTAAGAAAAAGATACAAATTAAACATCTTGACTTTGTTTTGTTTCTATGAGGACCAAATTTTGTTTCTTCAAGTGGAACTAGAGGCTTGCTATACATTACAATATTAAGCATCTTTGTCTCATCCGATAGATTGCCAAGTCTTTAAAACGTAAGTGCCCGAAAATGGTAAGGATAATTCCATCATGGCGAGAAGAAAATATCATCAACGTCGGTTCTACGGGTTGCTTCTATGACCATGCAAAGAAAATTAAAGGCAATGAAAATCGTAACCATTACTTTTAACCAGTCGCAAAACAAACAATGGAAGTGACGCATAAACCAGAAAGATCCAACGACTACTAATTAATTTATTTAAAAAGAGAGAAATTAAGCAAAAACAATATACAAGACATCTTGAATTTATTAAAACACTGACTTTACTACCAAGAAAATAGAAATACGAATATAAAACTCCAAATTAGCCGCCAAGTCTTAGAGACGCAGTACCAAGTGAAGGGTCGACTGCTTCTGGATGTTGTAATCCGCTAAAGTGCGACCATCTTCAAGCTGCCTCCCGGCAAAGATTAGCCTCTGTTGGTCCGGTGGTATGCCTTCTTTATCCTGGATCTTGGCCTTGATATTATCAATAGTGTCAGATTGTTCCACCACTAAGTCTATGGTCTTTCCTGTCAAAGTCTTTACAAAAATATGCATGCTTCCACCGTGACGACGAAGGTCCGGTCCATTATTTCGACGGGTCGGGGTTTCGCTTCCACCGTGACGACGAAGGTCCGGTCCATTATTTCGACGGGTCGGGGTTTCGCTTCCACCGTGACGACGAAGGTCCGGTCCATTATTTCGACGGGTCGGGTTTTCGTCAATCTTGAGGTCGATAGTTTTGGAGCTATCGACCTCTAAGTTGATCGTTGTTTTTCCATCCCGAGTATCTTCAGAACACCGCATGACTGTACCATGACGAACGTTAGGTGGAATATTTCGGTGGGTTGGGGTTGCTTCATCGTCGATTTTGAAGTCGATGAGTTTGGAGCTATCGACCTCTAGGTTGATCGTTGTTTTCCCATTGACAGTCTTGATAGAAGTCTGCATTTTCGACCACGTACTCCAGAGAATTTGAAAAGTTTTAAGCAATATCGAAATATGAGACCCAAAGCAGATCCAACTCTTATACTCTGAATGTCTTAGGGTTTCTTTCAATAGATATTGGTGGGAATTTATTTGTTTACAATTTTCCATATCTTCAATCATTTATTAATCTGACGGCTTTTTGAAAACGTCGTTTTGACTCGGCTGTAATCGACCGTTGTACCAAGTAGTGCGTGACTCTTTGATTTCCTTTACAAATTTAGTTTTTCAATATTGTAAAACAAAAAAAAGAAACAGGCCGTATTAAAACTTCTATGGGTCAATAAACATCTATTATTGAAGTTCAATTACTGTTAATTCTTAATCAGAGTATTTTTATAAAAAAAACTTAATTTCTCGATCATTCCTAAGTCATCACACATGAATAGAGGTGTCAAACGGGCCAGCCCGCGTCCATTGGGCCGTCCGCGGCGGGCAGTTTCAATTTTTTGGACCGCGACGGGCCGGCCCGCTAAGCCCGCAGACATAAAAGTTATGTCCAAGTCCGCCCTGCTAAGCCCAGCGGGTTAACGGACCGGCCCGCGGGTCTAAATACTATATTACCAAAATAAAAGAAAATTAATAAATTATAATTTTAAAAATAATTTTAAATAAAATTAATGTTTATATTGATTTTTATAGATGTTTTAATTTTTAATATTAAATTTATTTGTATTGTCACATAATTTTAAAAGATATATGTTTAAAATAATATAAAATAGTTACATATCTATATTAAATATTTATTTTTATTTAATATTTGAAAACCGCGGGCCGACCCGCCAACCCGCGGACATAATCCGCTATAATCCGCAATCTGCTTGGGCTAGGCCCGCAAGGCCCGCTTTTTAATGGGCTTAATATTTAGTGTCCATACCCGCCCCGCAGAGATACTATTTGGGCTAGGTCCGCGGGCATGGAGTCCGCTTGACACCTCTACACATGAACAACCATTTCTTCCATTATCAATTACAGTTTATTTTTTTTTTATCTTTTACAATATATATACGCCACCTTATCTTGTTAATAAAAATCCTGCTATAGTTTTTCCAGAATATGTCTATGAGGGTCAAAATAATATTTGCCATATAAAGAAAATGAAAAAAGTGAAATGGTTGATTATTACTTATCCACAAGAGTGATCCGCAAGAAAACGCTTCCTTCTAGTGGAGATTAAAAAAAAGATACAAAACATCTTGAATTTGTTTGTATGAGGATTGAGGACCAAATTTTGTTTCTTCAAGAGGAACTGCATGGAGGCTTGCAGAGTATTAATATATCAAGCATCTTTGTCTCATCCGATAGATAATTTCCAAGTTTTTGAAACGTAAGTGCCCGAAAATGGTAAAGAATTGATATAATTTGGAAAAGCTTAGTTTATTCATTAACATAAGATGAGTATTTATACATAATGGAAAATCATATATATAAAAGTAGAGTTTGAGTCTCTCCTTATTGGTCCACTTGGCAATGCAATTTTAACAAAAAAAATTTTATATTAAAACACAAATTTAAAACAATTAATTTTCACATTTAACTCAGATAATATAAAACTGAAATCTATATACCTTCTCCCTATAAATTATGCATTAACTTTATTTCTCCACTAAGTTGTATTAATCAATTGTATTAAAACAAAACAATAAATTAGAATTGTAACTCTCATTTTTCTAAATATAATTTTTCATCATTTCTCTTCCTATAAATACTCATTATCTTATTCTCTTAGTCTATCACTCTTTCATTCTCTCATCTTCTTCCACTACTCTCAAATCTCTTTTTTGTTTTGTTTTGTTTTGTTTTGTATTTTTTTGTTATTGTTGTTATATGGGTTATAAAAAATCAAATCAAATATCATTGTAAAAGCTTAGTTTTAGAGTTTATATGATATATATATCTTATATATTTATTTTAATCTTTTAAAATGTTTATCTCCATTTTCTATTTTATATTAACATCTTATAAGTCATTATTTTCATACTTCCTTACAATATTCACCACAAAATAAGATCATAAAGTTGAAATGATCCATATGTAATTATCTATTATATCTCTGGTTATCTCACATATTCATGTATCATTTTTAATAATTTATAAAGATCAATATAATATTTAAAGATCAATATAATTATCCATTTATCCATTTATAAAGATTATTTTGTTTTGTGATCCAATTGTTAAATCTGCAGATATCAATATAATATATATATTTTTTTATGATTTGAGGTTTTTGAAAACAAAAAGAACATAATTAAACAATTGGTTTTTTTGTGTCTTTAATCAAAATAAAAAATAATCCAAAAAACAAAACATATTCAACTGGAACTTAAATATAAAAATAAAATATAATTTTAAAAAGAGAATTTGTTAAAAATGCCCCTTTTGATATACCCCTTTTCAAAAATACCCTCTTTTCTGGCCATTTTTATTTATGCCCTCTTTTAATTTTTAATGACCATTTTACCCTTAGATGAAAATTATTTTTATCAATAAAAAGAAAAACAAAATTTTCCCGCCAAAAAATTTCCGACATATTTTCCCGCCAAAAAAATTTCGAAAAAATTTTCCCGCCAAAAATTTTTTTGTCAAAAAAGTTTTGATAAAAAATTTCGAAAAAAAAATTTTCCCGCCAAAAAAAATTTACAAGGTTTTTAAAAGGTTTTATAAGGTTTCTACCTTATAAAAGCCTTATAAACACCTTGTAAAAGCTTTTACAAGATTTTTTAAAGAGTTATAAAAGGTTTTTTAAACAACTTGTAAACGCTTTTACAAGATTTTTAAAAGGTTTTTAAAAGGTTTTAAGAGGTTTTTAAAAGGTTTTAAAAGGTTTTTAAAAGGTTTTAAAAGGTTTTTAAAAGGTTTTCAAGTGGTTTTTAAAAGGATTTTTAAAAGGTTTTTAAACACCTTCTAAACGCTTTTACAATGTTTTTAAAAACCTTGTAAAAATTTTTATAAGATTTTTAAAATGGTTTTAAAAGGGTTTTAAAAGGTTTTTAAACACCTTGTAAATGCTTTTAAAAATTTTAAAAGCATTTACAAGGTGTTTAAAAACCTTTTAAAGCATTTACAAGCTTTTTAAAAGCATTTACAAGGTTTTTTAAAGCGTTTACAATGTGTTTAAAAACCTTTTAAAAACCTTGTAAACGCTTTTAAAAGTTTTTTAAAAGCATTTACAAGGTTTTTAAAAGGTATAAATTTCAATATTTTTGGCGGGAAAATTTTTCGATTTTGGCGGGAAAATTTTTTTTTTGGCGGGAAAAAAAATTTTGGCGGGAAATTTTTTTGGCGGGAAAATATTTTCGATTTTGATGACTGTACATTCTTGCTGTCACTCAAAAAAGGGTAATTTAGTCATTTTGTATATAAAGAGGGGTAGTTTTAAAAATGGTCAACATGAAGGGGTATTTTTAAAAAGAGATATGGAAAAAGGGGCATTTTTGAGAATGCCCCTTTTAAAAATATCATTTCACTAAATTCTCTAAAGATGAAACCATTAGTATGAAATCTAGCACTATAAATTAAATTGATGAGTGAAAACCAAAAAAATATAAGTTATCCTTGGGATTTTAAAAATTATTGAGATTGAAGAATTCATATAATTTATAAGAAAACTAATTTAGTTTGTCACTTAAAAAGTAATATTTTTTATTTAGAAATATTATGTGTAAGTGTTGAGTTTATATCAACAAACAATCAAATCATGTGAATTTTGATTCAGCCACTTGGTATTCCTTTTATTTTAGGTTATAAAAAATTAAAATATATTTATAATTAAAGACATGTAGCTCCATTTAACTCAAATGTAACTCCTTTCCAATAATTGTACATTAATTCATTCCTCCTACTAACTTATTATCTTTGAAGAGAAATTATTTTTGGTTAAATTTTAATATTTTTTATTTATTTTGGTTGGCTAAACTTATATTCATATTTTGGTTGGCTAAATTAATATATTTCTCATGTAAAATTATTGTTTATAATATATTTCTCATTTCAAAGTTTAAAGCAATATATCATATATATAAAAATAAGGTTTTGGTCTCTCCTTATTGGTTGATTTTCATTTAATGTTTTCTAATTTTTTTTATTTTTTTATTTGCTTTCTAATTGCTTTAAACAATATTTAAGATCCAATAAACACAATACATTTAACTCACACAATAAAATAAAATTATAACTGAAAATAAAATAAAATTATGCATTAATCATATTCTACCACTCAATTTTATTCAAACACAATAAATTACTATTGTAACTCCATAGTTCTAAATGTAACTTCCATAATTTCTTATCATATAAATAAGCATTCTCTCAATCTATCATTCTCTCATATTGACATTCTTTTACTATCTCATTTTTACATTCTGTCATTCTCTTCTACAATACCTCAAATCATTTTTTGTTATTTTTTTGTTATTTTTGATTTCTTATTTTTGTTGTATGGGTTGTAAAAAAAATGAAATATCATTGTAAATTGTTAATGCTAAATTTTAATTTTAGAGACTACATGATATATATTTTACATTGTTCTTATTTTAAAAGATTTATCTCATTTATCTAATTTGGATTATTATCTTATAATTAATCATTATCTCTTCCTCTCCCACCAATATCAAATGTTGTTATATCTCATATGTGTTGTAAGAGTTTGATTCTATATTTTAATGTAGAAAGTATTATATATTTTTAACATTGTTTTCAATTTTTATTTTATTTATATAAAAAATATTTCTTTTATATTTCTTGCCTTTCTAATCTATTCATATTTATTTTTTAAATTTGCCTAGTTAAATTTAAATTCACATATGTTGGTTTAAACAAAACAATCAACTTTATTTGAGAATTAGATGTTCCTATACATTTTTAAACGATCAATGTGTAACATATGAGCATTTTGTCTTGCAATCACAAGTTTATTTCCATTGCTTAACTCCATGGTTAAACTATAATATATGTTGTCCTATTTGTAGGAATAACAACATACTTATTTAATTTATTTAAAAGAGCAGATGATTAAACGAAATAAACATTTCTCCAAATTTTATAATTCAATCAGTGAGTGTACTTATTACTTTGAAAAACTTTTACATTGAAGTTCATAAAATCATATAAGAAAACTAAAATACTACTCCCTCCGTTTCAAAATATAGGATGTTTTGGAGAAGTTTTTTGTTTCATAATATATGATGCTTTCAAATTTCAATGCAACTTTTGTATTAGTTTAGTATTTTATATTATGCAGTATTGTTTCTGATTGGTTGAACTTTTTAAAAGTGAAAACTTCTTAATCTGCGTGCTTTGCTTAAAACATCCTATATTTTGAAACGGAGGGAGTATATCACTTCAAATTTGGAAGGAAACACTTGATATTCATTTTTAAAAAAGTCAAGACACATATAAAAATTTATTAATATTTAACTCACTTTAAAGACATTAAAAGTCATTTAACTCAAAAATAACTTCTATCCAATAATTTCATATATTCATCCCACAAATAAATATATATATATATATATATGTTCAAGATTGTATTTTAATATTACATAATTTTTTAGTTAGCTAAATTGATAGTCACATATATACAATTTATATACATAAGAATTTATATTACTTTTTAACACCATAATTCGACCCATTATTTGCTTAACTCAATATTGGTTTCAACGCCAACTAAAGAAAAACAGAAACGATCTTATTGATATTAGACCAAAACATGGACATACAAACATAATCACTTACACAGAAGATATTTTTTTAAAATAACTTATTATTGCAACATCAACGTATGAAGAGTTTACATAAGCAGTTAATTAGAAAATCTATAATGCAATAAATGTATTGGAAACAATATCAGTCAATGATAAAATTGGATCCTCAAAAGCAAGAAACAACATCTTCATAATTCATAAAAAAATAAACGCCACAATTATACACATCTGAACGAAATGGTATAAACATATAATGTATAAATAAAAGTGACGGCAAAGCCCGTATATGCCTAATTAAAATGAAATAATACAAAAGAGAAAACGAAAAAGACCAAAAAAAAAACAAGAAAGTGCCCACTACACCACAACCCACGCGTTGCGTGGGGAAGCACCTAGTATATGATAATGCTAAGTTTCCTATCCTAAGATAAATACTAATGTAAATAATACATAAGAGATATATGTAAATATTCTTAATGAATATCTTCTAGATCTTTCTAGTTGATCTTGGTAGATCTCTGGTTTCTTTGATACCCTCCCGCAAGCTCATAAGAATAAAGATAATTAGTTGTCTTTCTGGCGAGAAGAAAAGATCATCGACGTCGGTTCTATATGACCATGCAAAGAAAATTCGAGGGAATGAAAATCCTAACCATTATTTTTAACCAGTCGCAAAACAAACAATATATGGAAGTGAGTCAGTGACGCATAAACCAGAAAGATCCAACGACTACTGATTAATTTATTTAAAAAGAGAGAAATTAAGCAAAAACAATATACAAAACATCTTGAATCTATTAAAACATTGACTACCAAGAAAATAGAATTACGAATATAAAACTCCAAATTAGCCGCCAAGTCTTAAAGACTCACCAAGTGAAGGGTCGAGTGCCTCTGGATGTTATAGTCGGCTATGGTGAGACCATCTTTAAGTTGCCTGCCTGAAAAGATTAGCCTCTGTTGGTCCGTTTGTACGCCTTCTTTATCCTGGATCTTGGCCTTGATATTTCCAATTGTTTCAAAGTGACCCACCTCTAAGCCTAGGATCTTTCCTGTCAAAGTCTTTACAAAAATAGGCATGCCTTCACCATGACGACGAAGGTCCGGTAAATCATGTCGACAGGTCGGGGTTTCGTCAATGTTGAGGTCGATAGTTTTGGAGCTATCGACCTCTAAGTAGATCGTTGTTTTTCCATCCCGAGTTTTTTCAAAACGCTGCACGACTTTGCCATGACGAACGTTCGGTGGAATATTTCGATGAGTCGGTTCTTCGTCGATGTTGAGGTCGATGGGTTTGGAACTATCGACGTCCTCTAGTTTGATCGTTGTTTTCCCATTGACAGTCTTGACAAAGATCCGCATTCTACCACGCACTCTAGTGAATTTGAAAAATGCTAAACAATATCGAATATGAGACCAAAGCAGATCCAACTCTTACTTATACTCGAATGTTTTAGGGTTTATTTGAATAGATCCCAATCAAGAGCTTAAGAACACAAGATACAAGAGTTTTTAAATGGGTAGTTTAGACTACCTCTTTACTAATATATTTTTGGGTTTTATAGATGAATAGACTTGAGTTCATGGAGGTTAAGAAGAGATAAGACCAATCCTAGAAAGCCAAATCCTAACAAGATACAATACAACCTTATCAAAGGAAAATAATAAAACGCAAAAACCAAAACCGATAACTCCTCTTCTTGCCGGACTTAATCCTCATAGCGGGGATTTGGTCGTCGTACTCGTACAGGCCTGATGGACCGCTCCATCTGTGGCCCATCAAGATCTTCGTGGGAATTTATTTGCTTTCAATTTCCATACTTCTGTCATTTATTAATCTGACGGCTTTTTGAAAACGTCGCCTTGACTCGGCTGTAATCGACCGTTGTGAAGAAACCAAGTAATGCACGACCGGTGACTCTTTGGTTTCCTTTACCGAGATGTTACAAATCTACAGTAAAACCTATATACATTAATAAGGTCGGAATCATAAAATTTTATTAATTTATGGAAAATAAGATACTTTTGTTATTATTCGTATTTTAAATTTTTTTTTTTAATTTATAATTTTGGCTATCATAATTGCTAAGTTTAGAGTTTAGGTAAAAATGATAATATTAGAAATTTAGAGTTTAGAAAAAATTGCTACTAGTATTATTCATGGTAACGATGAAGTCTAAGAAGTTCTTGCGATAATTTTAGCATCAATTACATGTGAAGAAGCAACTATCACATTTAGGACTCTAATCAATTTTGGATGAGATTTGAAAAGACAATAATGAAAAAGATTAGAGATGAGTTCCAATAAAAATGCAAATTCACTAATATGCAAACAACAATAGTTCTATTTCACTAGATTTTCTTAGATATATATATATATATCAATTGATTATTAATTTATGATATTGATGGGACTATATTTTTATATAGGATTTCCAAAAAAATATTATCTTATTAATTTATTGAAATGTGTCATTTTTTACACCGGCCCAACTCAAAATCGAAAATTATTAATTTATAGCGGATATTAATTTAAAGAGTATTAATTTATAGAGGTTCTACTGTAATTTTTTCAATAATTGTAAAAAGAAGAAACAGGCCGTATTAAAGTTCTATGGGTTAATAACCATGTAAAGTTCTTTCTTAATAAATTTTCTTTTTAAACGTAATTTTTCAATATATATTTCCAAAGTCATCACACATGAACGACCATTTCTTCTATGATCAATTATAGATTTTTCTTTGGCGCATTAACTGCATGTTTTATTTCTTTTACATGTATACGCCATCTTATCTTGTTAGTTGTTGATAAAAATACTGCTATATTTTTTCCCAAATATGTCTATGAGGGTGAAAACAATATTTTCCATATAAATACAATTAAAAAAGTTTGCAATGTTTGATTATTACATCCACTAGAGTGATCCGCAAGAAAACGCTTCCTCCTAGTTCTGTACGTAACTTTCTTCCACGTCGCACATGATGTGTGTCATTTTTTCAGTTATATATATGCTAAACTTTCAGCAAGACGTGACTATAGATTTTTAAAACACCATGATAAAGTAAATTCAGTATATTATTATGATTTCCATAACAATTTGAAATGAATATATTGACTAGTCGGTCTTTAATAAAAAAAGGAGCAGGTAAGATATAGATGGATTGTATAAATTTTGAGGCTGGCTTCGTCAACTTTCACACCTTCACTAATAAACCACATTTCGAAATCGAAAATTCAAAGTGTAAAACAGTTTGACTACATGAATTAAAAAAACCTAACCAAATCTCAACAGGGGTTACCTATTATCTACAAACAAAACAGAGCATTTATATATAAACAACACATATCATTTATGATAACACCAAGAACACAACATTTCAACATGGAAAACTCTAGATTAGTTTCGGTCTTCTTATTCGTTTACGCGATAATCCTATCGATCGGATCGATCATCTGCAAAGACAGCAACAATCTTGTAACGAACCAAGCTGCTTTGTTCGTGTTCGGAGATTCTCTGTTTGATGCCGGAAATAATAACTACATCGATACTTTCTCAAGATTCCGGGCTAATATCTGGCCGTACGGCCAAACAACGTTCAAAAGTCCCACCGGAAGAATCTCCGACGGACGTTTGATTCCTGATTTTCTCGGTAACGATTATAAAATGTTCGATCCTATAATTACTCTGTGTTCTCATCAATTACTTAGTTTTTAACAGTTTTTTCTACTTACATGGCAGCGGAGTACGCTTGGTTACCGTTGATCCCGCCAAATCTACAACCAAGTAACGGTAATAACCAATTTACGTATGGGGTAAATTTTGCTTCAGGTGGTGCCGGAGCTTTGGTCGGAACCTTTCCCGGAATGGTAAATTTATATATTTTATCGGTTAGCTCAATTTATTGCATATCTATATAAAACGGTGAAACTTTTTCTTTACCCTAATTTGTTTCACTGTTGAAGGTGATAAATTTGGATACACAGTTAAATAACTTCAAGAACGTTGAGAAGAGGTTGAGATCTGAGCTAGGAGATTCAGAGGCTAAGAAGATTTTCTCAAGAGCTGTTTATCTATTTCATATTGGAGCCAACGACTATATTTATCCGTCCCTTTTTGCAAATTCTTCAACTTCCCAATCCAATTCAAAGAGCATTACTCTGATTTAGTTATTGGTAATATAACTATTGCAATCAAGGTAAATAAAAGTATATCGAAATTAATCTCAAAAGATTTTTTTTTGTTTTCGGTTGAAATGAGAGAACGTGTTTCTGTGTCGTTAGAAAGTGTATAAAATTGGAGGAAGAAAGTTTGGATTCTTGAATTTGGGAGCGTATGATTGTGCACCAGGCTCATTGATTATAGACCGAACAAAGATAGGATCTTGTTTCAAGCCGCTCACCGAGTTGATCAATCTGCATAACAAGAAGTTTCCTAACGTTTTAAGGCAGTTGGAGCGTGAACTATCCGGATTCAAGTACGCCCTTCACGATTATCACACTTCTTTATCCGAAAGAATCAATAATCCTTCAAAATACGGTAAATCAACACTCATAGTAATTACATGTAATTAAGTAAAATATTTAATAATTTGTGTTACGGTTTTGGTTTGAAGGGTTTAAGGAAGGGAAAAAGGCATGTTGTGGGACTGGACCATTGAGGGGAATCAATACGTGTGGAGGCCGAGTTTTGGGACCAGCACAAGGCTACGAGTTATGTGAAAACGTTACGGATTACTTGTTTTTTGATTCATTTCATTTGACAGAGAAGGCTCATCGACAGATTGCCGAGCTTATTTGGAGTGGACCGTTGAATGTTACCCGACCTCATAATCTCGAAACCCTGTTTGGATTGAAGTAGATATTGTCGATGTATACAATGCATATATAGGTATATTAGGTATGAAAATAAAGACGAGGTTACTATACCTTGTCTAGTCCTAGATATACGTCATGTTCTTTGTGTTGTTTATAAAATAATAAGAATTGATGAATGTTTGCAATTACAACCGCTCTGAAAAAAAAAAAAATTGAACTACAATCACTGGTACTTAGAAAAGGAACATGCATATGAATATAAATCATGGTTTATTACGTACGGTGAGACCGTTTTGTTCGATCAGAGAATAAGAGATTGGAAATATCTTGCAGGTTTCATTTATACATTGTGCAAACAGTGTGTGAGAGCCATTTACTCACTTGTTTTTGATCGAAGTGTTGTATTTTGTTTCATCTCTGAAATTAGTCGGATGCTTCAGCAATATATCTAGCTAAAAACTTAAGCATATGGGATTTATATATATAATGTAAAAATTATAAATTCATAAGAAAAATAAAAAATAAATGAGCTCAATTATCTCAAACAATTCAGCCCAACACGAAAAATGTAGTATGTTATACACAAATTGTGTAGCATAAATCAGAAAGAAACTATAGATTGTAATTTTATTTTATTTAACTCATAGGAAATACTAGATTATTCTTACTTCCCTAATATTGCCTTGAGCAAAACTTTTTATCAAGGGTCTTTAAAATCACAAATCAGTCGTACAGACCACAGCGGACGACGACACGGGTAATAAATATAACTGATGATCCATTCTGGATGCCACAGTCAGCTATGGTGCGATCATCCTGGAGTTGTTTCCCGGCATAGACAAGCCTCTGATCAGCAACCAGAAAGCCCTTTTTGTCTTGGATCTTCTCCTTGACGCTTTTGATGGTGTCGGATCCCTCAACCTCTAGGTTCATGAGCGTTTCAAACATATCCCTTATAGATATCTGCATCATCACTCCATGATATATCATGGTTTTTATGGTTTTTAACCATGATATAAGAAGTCTTTTAGAGTCTTTTGATTTGTTTTCTAGATTGTTTTTGAGTCTTTACATGTTTTTAGCATAAAGGAGCAAAGTGGAGCAATTTGGATCATTTTAGAGCATTTACCGAAGGAAATCAAGTTGGAGTCGGATCATAGACCAAGCATCGATCGACACCACTTAAGGAGCATCGATCGACACCCCTCTCTGCCGACTCAAGACCCAAAATTTGGAAGTTTTACAAATCTGCCCCAAAGTTTTCCATATTTGCAAGACTAGTCCCTGACGTGTTTTAGGACATATAAATAGTGTTTTTAGGTTTTGCAAACCCTCAAGTCTTTTTCTAGAGAGTTTTATTTTTCCTGCAACCCTGAGAGATTTTGAGAGCTTTGGAGAGAGAGATCTGCTTTGAGAGAAGAATTTCTTGAACTCCCTTTACTCTTTTTAATATCTATTGCTTATTATTCAGAATCATGATTTGTGCTTTATTTAATATGTCTGAGTAATTTGCCTGTTAGGTTTAGGGTTTTTCATAGGGTTTTTATGATTTATTAGATCTGAGATTGTTAGGGTTCTTAATCTTTTATGATCTTCATCCTTGGTTGTTCTTCACAATAATTCTTGATTGATCACCTAGAATTGTTATCTTAGGGAAATAAATTGATATGAGAATATAATTGTTTTCCTGATTAAACCATTGATGAGCAGAATTGTTTATTACAAAGAGATTTGAATTAATAATTCTGTGAACTTATCTAAACCTGTTCTTAAAACTGATTTATTACTTAGAATTTTACAAAGAGATTTGGATTTTCTGGTTTTAAATTTAGAATATAATTGCAGTGAGAACTGATTATTTTACCAAGAGTTTAGAGTTTTAGATCTGATTTTTATTGCTTGAACCCTATTTTATTTATTGATTTAATAATTTATGATTTCCTGAGAAATTCCCTAGACCTAGCTTTTTAATTCTCTGAATTTACACCAGCTTTTATTTAATATTTTGCATTGTTTATTTTAATTCAATTTAACCTGTTTAGCATAATAACGAAACTCTACAATCTATTGTGTTTTATCTTGAGTCTCTGTGGATTCGACCCCTAAGTACTGCAACTGATCTCTTGTTTGAGAGAGTAGCTCTAGGGATTAATTTGAGCTTATCACTCCACACCGATCTTGAAAATATTTCTCACCTTTTTTCTTTTAAATCTGCTCGGAAAAATCTTCGAGTGGTTTAACCGTTCAACAATGCGTATGAGCATTTATATAGGTTTATAGATCAATGGGTGATTTTTTTTTTTTTTTTTTTCACAGTTTATATATATATATATATATATATATAAAGTTGAGTTTACTCACTTCTGGTGTTGCCACCTCAGCAATACCCTCTATTTTATAATCTTAAATTTTCTGTACAGCCCATACAAAATATGAATTGTTTCTTATGTCTTTGGAAGCCCAGTTTTAAATTTATTTTAGAGCCCAATCTATTATTAATCAATCTATAATATGTTCTGCAAGTAAAACCCTTATTCACGACAGTCAACGCCACCGTCCGCCGTTCTTAGACCTCAACTGCCCCGCCTCTTCAGCTTTCCTCACTTCCATCTCTATCGTTTTGTTGTCCTTTGAAACTGTAATTCCAGTCTTGCATCTCAATCGTTTCGTGTTCCTTTGAAACTTTAATTCGATTCTTTCAATGCTCACTATTTCAATTGAAGTCCCACCTTTTATCAGGTACTTGAATTCCTATATAATGCTTTCTTCTTCCATTTCATACCTCTTACAAATCCTTTTGTCTCTTAATTTTTTTTTAATTATTATGGGTTCCTCTGTTGTTTCTCTCCAAAATCTGAAAGCCGGTCGCCTAGACCAACAGATCGTTGGGAGGATGCTTCATCACCGGATTTTCTCTAAATTTCCCAATTGTTTTCTCTAAAGAACTTGCCTTCATTTCACTGCTTTTCTCACTTCTGCTTTTCAATGGAATTTCTTGACATTACTATATGATTGTTATTCTGAGAATCTTTTCCAACTTCGCACCATTCACAACATAGCATTTAAATCAACGATGCCTTGGTCCTTATCGATTTATGCAATCATTTAATATAACATTTTAAGAACATAGCTACCAAACAAAAATTCAGAACCTAATGAGAGTTTCAATTTCTACGAGAAACAATTTCGATTGTACCACTGTTAGAGGGTTTAAATCAACAGAGAGAGAAGATACAACAAACTTTGGGTTACTACACATAAAACAATTTAAAACCAAACTATATTAGTGCACACAAGAACGTCGGGAATAAAAAAATAGTTACACATGCATCAACCCAACCTACAATGTCTGGCTATTATCTCAACCCTCAGCTGTCCCTTTGAAATATGAGCTTCCAGATGCAGCTGAACTTGTCGTAAGAGTTCTAATGCACTGCACACAATGTTCGTAGGAAATTACAAGTTTTTAGCTGCAGGACTTTTTGAAAAATCATCTGCAGATGATCAAACCTTCTTTTTCTTAAGTATCCTTCTGTTTCTCATTAAGAAATACATCAATTGCAGCCTGAGGTATTATCACAAAATCAAACAACTTCGACAACAACTCTCCCTAAATTGGTGGGAAAATACCAAATACACAGTTCCCAAGTTAATTTTGTAGGCAATATGATTCATAGAAAACTCTAAATATTTAAATGACAATATCATTCAAAGACATATTTAAACTGGAGATGGGTCATACAGAATTTATGTAGTTCTCAAACCACCACTCTACTGCCTAATCTATTCCACTAAATTTAGGCCTCATACATTTGAAACCGCCTATACAGACATTAAACAATCACAATTTGAGAATTTCTAAAGACACCTCTGTTCTAAACTCTTATAGCAAGAATATTAGAAAGTAATTGTTAACATTATATCACCTTTCTGTTTTCCCAGATTATCAAAAAGGCCAGATTTTAAACAAAGGTTCAAACATGAACAACCACAATTAAACCCACTACATTTTAATACATTTTAATCGGAATGATATAGTAGCACCAAGCTGACAAAAATAACACATGGACTGTCACTTTAATACATTTTACCTAACCAATCAAAATGCACAATTATTGAAAACAAACTACTTGCACAGGTAACTAAATACATAAGAAAATAGCTAAACGATATCCTACAACCACATAAGTTAAAAGGAAATAAAAAAAACAACCACAAAATAACAACTAATTTTCATCAACAAGAACTACAGACATAATCAACCATAACTACTCCAATAAAACTATACTTCTAATTCTATATTTAAAAAAAAAGACAAAATTAAAAAACAAAAATGTTTACCTTTAGTACGTATGATAATAGAAGTAAATAATACTATCATATAAACCATAAGATAAAAGAAAAACAAATTAACAAATTCACAAAAATACATACAACTTAAGCAGACCCAAAATTTAATAAACACATTACCAAAAAACAAAATACCAACACAACACCAAAAAACCCACAATATAACTTCCGCGCTATGTACGGGTCAATTACTAGTATATATATATATATATATATATTTTCATATGTGTGACCCTTTTTGGAAAACGTCGCTTTGACGACTAATCGACCGTTGTGAAGAAGCGCAAATGACTTTATGGTTTTCTTCTTGAAAATCTACAATATTACTTCGTATTAAATTTTTGTTTTTTCGAAAAAAGGAAACAAGTCGTAATATCGATAAATTACTTCAATTAATTAGCCTTAGTTCTAAAGGCTCTTTGATTGTTACTTTTTATTCTTCTCAGTCTTTCACGTTCTAGTACTTCTTTAATATTTTGGTTTTATTTTTTTGTCAAAAATGAATTATATTGATGAATTAATACAGTGGGAATACAATTCGTTTGAAAGCCAAAGAGATAGAGAAAAACACCCTAAGTAGAAAGCAATGTTTTGGAACCCGACCCGGATCGTGAACCGGACTAGCTCTCGGGTCACCGGGTCATCGGGTCAACCGGTTCGACCACCGGTCAATTGAATAAAATATATTTAATATATTTATATAAAATAAATATTTTTAAAAATATTATTAAAAAAAGAATATCATGCTTAACAAAGTATGAAGTTTAATAATAGTTATAAAATGATTAAAACTTTTAAATCCAAATAAGAAAAATAAAAAACACCTATTAAACATCTCCAAATTCACTACAGCTAATTTTCGTTATCTCCACCATCATTCCCTTCATACTCTTCAGGTGGCATAGTGAAGTCTTCATCAAAATCTAAAACATTAAAAAATTACATAGTTTAGTCAATGTAACATATAGAGTAATACAACTAAAATAAAATTCTAAGAATTTAATCAACAATTTAGAAGTTACCACTAGAATTTTCAGGGTTCATCTTTTCATGATCTTTGGGATATTTTTCAGCAAGAGCATTTTCTAATTCATCAAGTTCAAGTTCACCTGCTTCTTCTTCCTCAATAATCCAAAACTCTGTTTTATCAATAGATTCGTAGTCAACAAGATCATATGATCTTTTTTTCTTTGACCTGTACGTTTAAACAAACATGTAACATGGTACAAACTAAATAAGCTAAATAAAAGATAAAAAATTATAGTGACACTCACCTATGTTGCAGACGTAGATTGTAGTGCACAAAGACAAGGTCATTAAGTCTTTGATGCTCTAGTCTATTCCTCTTCTTGGTATGAATCCTCTCAAATACAGACCAATTGCGCTCACATCCAGATGAAGAAGCGGTTTGACTAAGAATTCTTATTGCTAACTTTTGCAAATTAGGAGCATCAAAACCAAAATATCTCCACCATTCATCTAAATATCCATAAAATTAAATGAGATTACTATATAGCACAAAATGCAAGTCAAATTTATGTGGACCAAAATAAATAAATAATGTTGTATAAGATACCTGGCTGAGATGTTTTGCTGCAAGATAGAGCCATAGGGCGAGAAAAACTGCCTTCACGTTCTCTATACATCTTAAGCTCTTGAAACAGCTTTGTTTTACTATTCTCTGTTTGTTTCTCAAATAAATTCATCAATCCACTCATAACCTCAGGCTTGTCAGAAAATGTAGGATCATAGATGAAAGCCGGGTTCAAATAGTATGCTGCAGCATGAAGATCATGACGCAACATACGATCCCATCTCCTATCAATGATGTTCGTATAAGGCTTGTAGAGAGGCGTTTTCCTTGGAACATCTGTTTAATGCCTAATCTTGCTCGATACATCCCTTCATACACATATGGCAACGAAGGCTTTTCATCAGCATCACAAATGCGTAACAAACAGATGATAGGAGTCATAATCTTGACTATTATCAAGCAGTCATTCCACATTCGCTCATCCAAGATAATCAATTTAGCTTCCTTTGCTTTAGATGTTTTGAAAAGCTGCTTAAGTTCATGATCAGTACTTGTAACCAAAGCTTGTAGATCTTCTTTATGTTGATGTAGACTTTGTAGAGCAATGAAATTTGTAGCAAAACGTGTCTCTCAGGACGAATGATCTCTTTCCAACCTGGTCTTTTCTGACCCAATTCAAAGTCGACTTATGATTGTAAACAAAGATAGTTACCTTAGACATACGATGCACTAAATTGTGAACAAAAGGGAGTTTCACAACATCTTCCAGAATCAGATTGATACAATGAACTGCACATGGAGACCAAGCAATGGTGGGAAACTTTTCAACAAGAAGCTTTCCTGCAGCTTTGTAGTTGGGTGCACTATCAGTCACAAAATGAACCACATTATCTGAACCGATCATACCCACAAGTTCAGCAAACAAGTTGCATAAATTCTCAGCACTTGCATAGATATCGAAGCATCAACTGACTTGAGAAATGTAATTCCTTTAGGACAATAAACTAAGAAATTAATCAGCGGCCTTTGTCTTGTGTCCTTCCATCCATCTGCCATAAGAGTACATCCAGTACTACTCCATGTACTTCTAAACTTATCAATGATCAAAGAAACTTGAACCTTAGCATCTCGCAACAATCCAACACGCAGAGCATGGTATGAAGGGCCTACATATCCATGACCCATACTTGCTATCTTACTCATCATAGGCTGAAAAAGTGGAGAATTCACAGCATTCATCGGAATACAAGCATCATAAAACCACAATGCAACAGACATATCCACATCATGTATTATCTCTTTACTCTGCAAACAAGCTTTGATAGTAGGTTGAGTCTGATCATGCACACCTCTTTTAAAGTATTCATGTAGATCAATTCCTTGTTTCCTCCTCTTTTGACTTGGGCCAATATCGATATCATCTCCATCAACATCATGAATTTCAGGACCGTCTAAGTTCGTATCATCCAAAACAATATTTTTCTTCTTCTTGCTCTCAATTTCTTTCAGTGCGTTCATTATCTTAAATCGCACATCTGCAGTAATTTTCGAACACGCATCTGTATCCCCTTTCACGCCAGCAAGATGGTGTTTCATCCTATTAATTCCACCTCCTAATTTTTTTTTGTGACAAAAGGTACATTCCAAAATCGTTTTTCCTCTTGCGTCTTTTGATTGAATGACATACGACCAAGCAATATCACTTTTTCCTCGGACTAAACGGTTTGCAGCTGCTATTTCTTCATAGTTTTCATCTTCCTCTGTTACCATTTCCTGTTAAATTCACAACAGAGAAAGAGAAAAAAAACAGATTTAAGACATATAGATAGGATCATGATCGTTTGCTAATATATATTTATATATATAAAAGCATGAGGATGAATAATTATGACACACGAACACCTAACATATTATATTTGAAAAAGCAGAGTAGTCACGAGAAAACAGAGTACCAAGAGAAAAGAAGAGTAGCTACGAGAGTTGGAAAATTATACTAATATTTAAAATCAATCAAACACATAATCGTCAAAACTAAAAAGGAATTTCAGAATAATAGAGAAAGATTAGAGTTAGAACACTCAACGGTTCTCACGCAAGTATGAAAGATGGCAAAGAAGTTGAAGACGAGAGGGAGGTGTGTGAGTCGTGTGTCGCCGTCTAAGCTAAAAGGTTCTAAAAATAATTGAAAACTGTGAAACCCTATTCTTTTTTCCAAAAATCAAATAATTTTTTTTGAACCGCTAATCGGCCGAATCAATCGGTTCACCGAGTCACGGGTTAATAGCGGTTTTTTACGGGTTTTGCCGGTTTTATTACTACCGGTTATTAGTACTATATCCGAACCGTGAAATCTCTGGGTCACGGGTTAACCGGTCGGACCGGCCAGTCCAGGCCGGGCGTGAAAACATTGGTAGAAAGTGTTTGTAGTACAACCAAATTTTGCTAGTAAATGAGCGATACTATTACAATTTCGATTTGAAAACAAATTGAAACCTTTGAAAATACGATGCCCAGCAAAAGAAGAGTAACAAAAATCCATATGTGATTTTTTGCATATATTTTGTTAGTGGTCCAACGTGTATATATAATTCCTTCTTTTGACCCCTAATAAGATGAGTATTTGTTTTATTTTTTTAAGGTTTGGTAAATTTTGTTTTGTTTCCTTTCCCCAGAGCTAATCATCAGACTTTTTCCTCTTTATTTCTTCTGATAATCTCTTTTAACTTAATGCTAATTAAAATTGTATAGATATATAAACTGATTCCTTCAACTAAAACCATTCAAAATATTTCAACAATAGTTTGACATCTTCACTAAATTATATTCCTTGTGAGCATGTCAGAGAAAATTACCAGAAAGAAAGCTTAAAACATCTAAGGGGGTGATTATGGACTGATTGTAGAGGCTTTAATTTTTAAGTTTTTTTTAGGTTTTATTTTTTCCAATCACACTTTAATATCCTAACAGCAGTGTTTGATTTTCTCACAGCGAGCTTCTTCTTATTTTTTCTTGTTAAGCTCTTTCTTTATATAAATCCCACTAATTGTGACTTTCATTCATTTTTTTTTTTTTTTTAAATTACAGCCATTTAAAAAATATCAATCATAAAAGTGAAAACCAATCACCCCAAAAATTGTGTTTAAAACACACCACGTATTTAGAACAGATAAACTTTCGAGAAGAAAAAACATTCAGCAAATGCAACCACTCTGAATAATGACAAGGTTCGCGCGGGGTCTGATGTTGTAGTCAGCTATGGTTCGTCTGTTTTCAAGCTTCGTACCATGAAAGCTCAGATTCAGTTGGTCCACTGGTCGTCCTCCTTGATCATGGATCATCGTCTTGACATTTTTAATGGTATCGGACCCCTTAACCTCTAGGATGAATGTTTTCTCCTTTACAGTCGATACAAAAATCCGCATGACTGCACCCGGACCAGGATCCGGACCAAGGCCAAGAACCAATTGACGTGTAGGTCCGTGGATCTTGAGGTCGATGATGTCCGAGCTATCCTCCACTTCAAGGTTTATGTTCTTTCCCTTCACCGTAGTAAGGGAGATCTGCATTGCAACACTTCTCGTGTCAATTATATATAAAAAAAAAACACTTCTCGCGTCTCTCTCTCTGATCTCTCTCTTTTGGGATTTTATTTTATACTGTAGATGTTTAGAGAGTGTTTTATAAAAAATTTGCTGTCATTTACAATTTCCCACAATACTCTATTTGTTATATTGACCGTTTATTTGACTAGAGTATGAAGCGTTGTGCGTTGTGAGTTGTGACTAGGGGCCCTTTGATTTCTTTTTCACGATTTCCAATTTTGTCATTTGTAATTTTTAATTTTCATCAGTCATCAGTAAAAAACAAAGGTGCAATTTTTTGAATTGTTAGTTCATCAATTATTACTTTGCTTTTGCCTAATATTTTTTCTAAAAGTTGGAAAGCAACGTACAGTAGAACCTCTATAAATTAATACTCGGTAAATTAATAACCTCTATAAATTAATAAATTTTTCCAGTTCCAAGTTGGGACTAGTGTAATTTTGGACACAATTCGATAATATAATAATATAATAATTTTTTTGAAAATATTTTGTAAATATATGGTCCCATCAATAATATAAATTAATAGTATATAAAATTATCTAAATATATGTATATATCTACACATTAATTTTTATTAGAGTTCCATAAAAAATTTTGAGTGCTATAGTCAAAACATGATAATTGTTATTTTCATTGTAATTGATTTTATAAAAATATTAGTTATAACCATTAAATCTTATTTTTAATTTTTTTTAACCAAATTATGAAAATCTCTATAAATTAATACTTATTAATTTATCGATAAATTAAAACCTCTAAAAATTATTAAAATTTCATGGTCCCGACCTTATTAATTTATAGAGGTTTTACTGTAAATAAGTATTCTTTTTTAAAACCGGTGTATTCTACATACAAAAGAGACAAATGATTTCGACGGAGATATCTACTTTCGGTGTTTCTTAAATTACGTAAAATATTTGTCTTGTAGATAACAGAATAAAACTCATTTTTTATCAGTTAATATTTTCTAAAATATTACTCCCTCTGTACAGTAAAAGTTGATGTTATAGGATTTTTTCTTGTATCACAAAGAATGATTTCTTTAATATATTTAATGCATTTTTATTTTAAAAATTAAATAACTAATTAATATTTTTACTTTTATAATAAATAATTAAATATATACATGCACTTGAATGACAAGTGTGAGAAAAATAAGAGTAAATAATTATTAAAAGGAATACAAAACAAAAATAATTTATAATAATACAATATTTATTATTTTTTTAAATCTTGGTGAAAATTCTAAAAAATCATCTATTATGATACAGAGAATACTTATCACTTAATCCAAATCTCATATTTTCTGCGACTATCTTACATAATCACATTAGTTAGATTCTTGCGTTCGATTCGTCAAGTTAAGCATGCACGGGAGAAAATTGATATTACGACTTGGATGTAATCGATATCTTATCGTTCTTGGTTTCGTGCGCTTTTCTTTTCTTTTTGATAGTGATAGGTATGTTCTGCTTCAGGTATTTAGTAGTAATGGTTAGCATCGAGGTTCTTTAGCAAAAAATGAACCAAACATCTACTGAATAATGTTTGAAAATTATTGCGGATATATTTCTCTAAATTATGATAAGGCTTATGGTTTATTGTGATAAGGGTTATAAGCATAAGTTTAGCTCTTTGTGTTTATCTTACTCATCTTTGTATCTTGTATAAATACTCAAGTTGGGACTTTCAATAAAATCAAGTCAGTTCAATACCCAATTCTACATGGTATCAGAGCCAAAATCAGTCTAAAAAAAAAAAAAAAAAACTCTCTTTTTCTTCGATTCTCTTGTTCTTTCTCAGTTTCAAATTTTTCTCTGTTTTGTACTTTCTTGCGTGACAAGAAAATCATGAGTGATAATGAAGTTCCTGTTACCGGTGCCGTTGTTGCTCCAACTGACTCAAAGAGCGTTGTCTCTCCGTACACGTTGTCAAGTTCTGACAACCCAGGTGCTGTGATTATCTCGGTATTGTTAACCGAAGATAATTACATCCAGTGGTCAGAAGAGATGTTGAATGCTCTTCAAGCCAAACGCAAGACTGGATTCATCAGCGGTGCTATTCCCAGGCCTTCTAATGATAGTCCTGATCTTGATAACTGGAAAACGATGAATTCTATGATCATCGGTTGGATCCGGTCGTCAATTGAACCAAAATTGAAAGCGACCGTGACTTTTGTTTCCAGTGCACAAGATTTGTGGGAAGACCTGCAACATCGTTTCTCTGTTGGTAATAAGGTGCGTGTTCACCAAATCAAAGCTAAACTTGCTTCATGTTAGGCCTGGGCATTTTAACCGAATCCGAAACCCGAACCCGAACCCGACCCGAAATAGGCAGTTCGGTTCGGATTCGGATAGTACTAAATACCCGATCGGATTTAGTTTCTTTGAAATTCGGATATCCGATCGGGTTCGGGTATTATCCGATACCCGAAGTAGATCCGAATTAACCCGAAATAAATACAAAAATGCATCTTGGTGGGTTTGAACCCAGTACCTTAGGCATATACTAGTGCATCATAAACCATTTTGCCACCTTAGTTTTATGTCATAGTATGAAAACGTTAATTATTTATATATATATATAATTATGTATTCTAAAATTGATTTATTTTTTACTTTCTCAATCAACATAACCCATAATTGTTTTATTTTTTTTTTATTACTTAGATCCATTTTACTAAAAACATGACAAACAGATCTACAAAAAAAAATGATAGTTTGTGGGATTTGAAGAGTGAGTGAAGTTGGAAGATAAATATGAATCATATCATATAATTTGTAATAGATATTAGATTTGGTAGGGAATTTGAAGGATTTAATTTTTGAAGTAATGGCCATTGGCCATGGATAAACAAATTTAGGGTTTTTGGCTGAAAAAGAGATAGACGAAGAAGAAGGAGACAAGTAGAGAAAGAAAAAAAGTTTTTTTTTTTTCTTTTTTTCTTTTTCACGACAAATTTTTTTTTTTTTAGTGACTTCGGGTAACCCGAAATTACCGAATCCGAAGCCAAATTACCCGAACCCGACCCGAAGTTATAAAATACCCGATCGGGTTTTATATCTCTACATCCGAAAATCCGAAAACCCGAACATCCGAACCCGAATCTGATCGGATACCCGAATGCCCAGGGCTACTTCATGTAAGCAAGAAGGTCAGTCTGTTATGGAGTATTATGGAAGATTGTGCAATCTTTGGGACGAGTTGAAGAATTATCGTGTGAGTCCCGTTTGTCCTTGTGGAGTTACCTTGTCCGCTATTGTGATGGAAAGAGATGAAGAGAAACTTCATCAGTATGTGATGGGGTTGGACGATTCAAGATTTGGTGGTCTGTGCACTACACTTATTGGTATGGATCCTCTCCCTAGTCTTGCTGTGGCTTACTCCAAAGTGATTCGTGAAGAACAGAGGATGTCCTCTGCTCGTCTTCAACAACAGAATCATGATGCTGTCGGTTTTGTGGCCCGTGGTGACACTCATGAGCAGTCCTCGCTTCGGTCTGATCAAACTGTTTCTATTCTGGGGAAGCCTCGTTCTTGCAATCATTGTGGTCGTACCGGACATGAACAGAAGGATTGCTGGCAACTTGTCGGTTTTCCTGATTGGTGGATGGAACGTAATGCACAAGGTAACGGTGGTGGTCGTGGTTCTTCTGGTCGAGGTAGAGGGGGTCGTGGTTCCATGGTTAATGGAGGAGGAAGAGGACGTGGGCAACCTGTGACTGCTCATGCGACTAGTTCCAATTCCTCTGTTTTTCCTTCCTTTACATCCGATCAGTTGAGGGTCTTGACTCAGATGATTCAAGAAAAATCAGCCAGCGGTAGTTCCGAAAAATTGTCTGGTAAGCTTGAACTTGGTGATATTATTTTGGACACAGGAGCATCTCACCATATGACTGGGAGACTCTCTTTGCTGACCAATGTTGTGTCTGTTCCGACGTGTTCGGTTAGTTTTGCCGATGGTAGCAACATGTTTGCTACAAGTGTGGGTGTTTTGTTTCTTACGGCCAAAGTCTCGTTGACGAATGTTCTTTATGTTCCTTCTTTAAACTGCACTTTAATTTCTGTCTCTCAGATTTTGAAACAAACCAAGTGTTTTGCTACATTCACTGATACAATCTGTTTTCTTCAGGACCGTTTTTCGAAGACTCTTATTGGAAGCGGTGAAGAGCGTAACGGTGTGTACTATCTTACGGATGTGGTTCCAACAACGATACATTCAACAACGGTTTCCCTTGATAGAGCCTTGTGGCATCGTCGTTTAGGACATCCGAGTTTTTCAGTGCTTTCTTCTCTACATTTGTTTTCTCAGTCTTCTTCCGCTGTTGGTTTTGACTCATGTGATGTTTGCTTTCGCGCTAAACAAACTCGAGAAGTTTTTCCAGAAAGTATTAATAAAACTCAAGAGTGTTTTTCATTAATTCATTGTGATGTTTGGGGTCCATATCGTGTTCCCTCTTCTTGTGGTGCAGTTTACTTTCTTACGATTGTTGATGACTATTCTAGAGCAGTTTGGACTTACTTGTTACTTGAGAAATCCGAAGTGAGACGTGTTCTTACCAATTTCATTATGTATGCTCAGAAACAGTTTGACAAAGCAATAAAGATTGTTCGCAGTGATAATGGTACCGAGTTCATGTGTTTGTCATCTTATTTTCGTGAGACTGGAATTGTTCATCAGACTTCTTGCGTTGGCACTCCACAGCAAAATGGGAGAGTTGAGCGTAAACACAGGCATATACTTAATGTCTCTCGAGCTTTACTTTTTCAAGCTACATTGCCGATCAAGTTTTGGGGAGAAGCAGTGTTGACAGCTGCGTATTTGATAAATCGAACTCCTTCTTCCATTCATAAAGGACGTACTCCGTATGAACTTCTTTATGGCTGTAAGCCAGACTACTCTCAGCTTCGGGTTTTTGGCTGTGCTTGTTATACTCATCGTGTCACTCGTGACAAGGATAAGTTCGGTGAACGCAGTCGTTTGTGCGTATATCTTGGTTACCCTTTTGGTAAAAAGGGATGGAAAGTTTATGATATGGAGCGTAACGAGTTTGTTATTTCTCGTGATGTTGTCTTTTGTGAGGATTCGTTTCCTTTCTCCGCTGCACAACCTTCATCTTTGGTCTCTCCATCGACTGTTCCTCTTGATGATGACTGGTTGGTTGTTCCTTCATCTTCTACCGCTTCGCCTCTTGTGGACAGGGGAGTGATTCTGTATCATCGCCTGTTATAGACAGGGGAGTCTTCCTTCTTCAAGTGAGACCTCCTCTGTTTCTCCTCCTGTTGACTCCTCTGTTCCGACTCAAGAAGTTCCTACGCCAAGTGATGTTGATTCTAGTTCCATTGGTGTTGACATTTCTGCTTCAGCTCCGCATCGTAAAAGCTCACGACAACCTACTCCGTCTGTTCGTTTGCAGGACTATGTTCTTTACCACATCATTAGTACACCCGTTCACGCTCTTAATGTTGTCACTGCTTCCTCCGAGTCTTCGTCTTCGGTTCAAGGTATGTGTTTCTCTCCACTGTCAGCTTTTATTCCCGATGATAAGTTTTCTGCAGGTCATCGGGTTTATTTGGCTACTATTGTTTCTAATGTGGAGCCAAAACACTTCAAAGAGGCTGCTCGGTTCAAAGTTTGGACTGATGCTATGACTAAGGAGGTCGATGCTCTTGAAATTCACCGCACTTGGGATGTTGTTGATCTGCCTCCTAACAAAGTTGCGATTGGTTGTCAATGGGTTTACAAAACAAAGTATCATGTGGATGGCTCCTTAGAACGTTATAAGGCTCGCTTGGTGGCTCTTGGTAATAATCAGGTTGAGGGTGAAGACTATCATGACACATTTGCTCCGGTTGTTCGTATGACCACAGTTCGGACTCTTTTGCGTTTGGTGGCTGCAAATCAATGGGAGGTGTATCAGATGGATGTTAATAACGCCTTCCTACATGGTGATCTTGATGAAGAGGTTTACATGAAGCTTCCTCCGGGTTTTCGTCACACTCATCCTGGTAAAGTATGTCGTCTCCGCAAGTCTCTTTATGGTTTAAAGCAGGCTCCACGTTGTTGGTTTAAGAAGCTGTCTGATTCTTTGCTTCGTTTTGGTTTTATTCAATCCTATGATGACTACTCTCTGTTTTCCTATTCACTTGATGGTGCTGAACTTCATGTCCTAGTATATGTTGATGATCTTGTTATTTGTGGAAATCATATCTCTATGCTTCGTCAATTTAAGGACTATTTGAGTCGTTGCTTCTCTATGAAGGATTTGGGCAAGCTCAAATATTTTCTAGGCATTGAAGTAAGTCGATCACCGGAGGGTATATTTCTCTCTCAACGGAAATATGCACTGGATATTGTGGCTGACACTGCTTTGGATGGCTCTCGTTCTGCTTTTACGCCTCTTGAGCAGAATCATGGTCTTGCTAAGGACGATGGTCCTCTTCTTCTTGATCCTAAGCCATACCGTCGTCTTATTGGTCGTTTATTATATCTTCTCCATACTCGACCTGAGTTGTGTTACTCGGTGCATGTCTTGGCTCAGTTCATGAAAACTCCGCGTGCGGCTCACTGGGAAGCTGCTTTCGTGTTGTCCGGTTTCTCAAAGGTGTTCCTGCTCTCGGTATTCTTCTCAAGCCTGATAAAGACCTGCAACTGACTGTTTATTGTGATTCGGATTGGTCTTCTTGTCCGCTGACAAGACGCTCTCTAAGTGCTTATGTCGTGTTCTTGGGTACTTCTCCTATCTCATGGAAGACTAAGAAGCAGGAAACTGTGTCTCATTCATCTGCTAAGGCCGAGTACAGGGCTATGGCTGTTGCTTTAAAAGAAATTAAGTGGTTGCGTAAGTTGTTAAAGGGATTGGGTGTCGACCTGTCTTCTCCTGCTCGCCTATTTTGCGATAGTAAAGCTGCAATTCACATAGCGACTAATCCAGTTTTTCATGAGCGTACTAAGCACATTGAGAATGATTGTCATGCTGTGCGGGACTCTTATCGTGATGGTGTTATTACATTGCAACATGTGCGTACTGATGAGCAACTGGCGGATATTTTCACTAAGGCATTGGGGCGGGATCAGTTTCACTATATCTTGTCCAAGTTGGGTGTTCTTGACTCTCACACTCCAACGTGAGGGGGAGTATTGCGGATATATTTCTCTAAATTATGATAAGGCTTATGGTTTATTGTGATAAGGGTTATAAGCATAAGTTTAGCTCTTTGTGTTTATCTTACTCATCTTTGTATCTTGTATAAATACCCAAGTTGGGACTTTCAATAAAATCAAGTCAGTTCAATACCCAATTCTACAAAAATCGAACACCATGTATTTGGAAGTTTGAAACTGAAATAGATAAAAGCTTTGGAAAACAAAAGGGGGGGGGGGGGACATTTTAGCAACCGCATTGACTTACCATTAAGAGAAGTGTCGACTCATCCTCGATGTCATAGTCAGCTATGGTGAGACTGTCACGGAGCAGCTGGCCTTCAAATAATAGACCCTGATCTTTCACTGGCGTGCCATCCTTTTCCTCAATCTTGGCCTTGATTTTTTCAATGGTAACGGACCTCTTAACCTTGAAGGTGGAAGTAGTACCTCCGAGAGTTTCTACAAAAATCCGAATGGCTTCACTTGGACTAGGATCCGGAACAGGACCCAGACGCAAAACCAATTCACGCATCGGCTCCCAATGGATCTTGAGGTCGATGGAGTTGGAGCTATCGTCGACCTCTAGGTTTATGCTCTTTCCCTTCAACGTCTTTATAGAAATCTGCATTGCAAAATGAAAACCCAAATTCTCTTTCCCTATCGCTATATCTCTCTCGTGAGGTTTTGTTTTATATCGACATTTGTGGGAAGAGTTTATTAATTAGTTTTACAATTTCCTATGATACGTATTCGTAATTTTGACCCCTTTTTGGAAAACGTCGCCATTGATTAAAGGGCTGTTAATGATCGATAAAGAAGCCAAAATGCTGCCCATTCGATTTCTCTTTTTAGAGAGTTTTGCAATTTTACAATTTTTGTGCCCCCTCGACCGTTACTACATGTTTTACATGTTCTATCATGAGCGTATGGTCCAAAAATCTTTGTTTCTATTCCCAATTCATGCTGATAAATCACTTTGGTCTCATTAATCCTTCTTTATATACTCCATCCGTTTCATATTAAGTGTCGTTTTAGAATTTTTCACACATATTAAAAAAATCATTAAATTTTCTATCTTACCCCTTATTAATATACTATACAATTTTTTTATTGGTTAATACATTAAATCAATAGGGATAAAATTGGAAAATTTACCAAACATCTACATTGGAAATACAAAGTGACACTTATTTTGAAACAAAATTTACAGTCTAAAATGACACTTAATATGAAACGGAGGGAGTATATTATAAATAGAACCCTAGTTTCTTCTTTCTTGTGTCTCAAGACTAATTTTCAGCTTGACATCAAGTTCGATCACCAAATTGAATTCGAGGAGATATGCGAACCGTAAATTTAAAGATGTATTTCCGGTTTAGTAGTGAGTACCGGTCATTGTAGAGATACTATTTAATTTGGGTATATAGGCAACGTAGTTCGTTATCACTATCTGAAGTAGTTACACTAAAACGTTCTGTTTCTACTGGCCATATTGTACACAACAATAAGCGCACGTATGCAGTGTGGCCACAATGATTGGATTACTTAACAACTCAAAATCCTTACTTTTCCGCAATAATTTCTTTTAAAAATAAAAATAAATAATCAGATGGCATAGGTTTATAAGAACAAACGTTTCAAAACAAATGGGCAGTTAGAAGATCTACTATGCAAAATTATTTCTTATAGATAATACAAGCTTGACCATAACAATATGTTTTTGGGCAAATCAACAAAAAATATTGAAATAAACTATTAGAAAATATAAATAAAAGTTGAAAAAACAGAGCACTTGCTATTATATGAAGAAACAAAACATACCATTTATATATAAACACAAAACAGAGCATTTACAAGTACACACAACATTAAAACATGGAAAGCTCTCGATCAGTTTCAATCACCTTCTTTGCGCACACAATAAGCTTATTAATCGGATCCATCAACTGCGGAGACGACAATAACAACAACAACAACAATTTAGTAACAAATCAATCTGCTTTGTTTGTGTTTGGAGATTCTGTGTTCGATGCCGGAAACAACAACTACATCGATACTCTTGCCAGTTTCCGGTCTAACTACTGGCCGTACGGTCAAACCACTTTCAAGTTCCCAACTGGAAGAGTCTCCGACGGACGTTCAATTCCTGATTTTATTGGTAACAAAATTGTTCTGTTTTATTTCCCGGCAAAAGTTTTAACGCCTTTTTTTTTAACTAATCGTCGACGTGGCAGCGGAGTACGCATGGTTACCGTTGATCCCACCATATCTACAACCAAGTAACGGTAACAATCAGTTTACTTATGGAGTTAGTTTTGCTTCCGCCGGTGCCGGAGCTTTAGTAGGAACCTTTCCCGGAATGGTTATTACTTTCAAATTTGTATATTTTTTTACTAGTTAAATCGATGATAATTATTTTGACTTTTTACTTCAATTTTTAACACTAAAGGTGATAGATTTGAGAACACAATTAAACAACTTGAAGAAAGTTGAAAAATCGTTGAGGTCTAAGTTGGGAGATGCAGAGGGGAAGAGGGTTATCTCAAGAGCAGTTTATCTGTTTCATATTGGAGTCAACGATTATCAGTATCCATTCTCTACAAAATCTTCCCTTTTCCAATCCAATCCCAAAGAGATTTACGTAGATTTTGTTGTCGGTAATACAACGGCCGTGATTAAGGTAAATCATATCAAAATTGATCTCAATAAACTATTTGTTAAGTCAAATTAATGGGAGCTTGTGTTTCTCTTTTTTAGGAAGTGTATAAAATTGGAGGAAGGAAGTTTGGAATCTTGAACATGGGAGCTTATGATTGTGCACCAGCGTCATTGATTATAGACCAAACAAAGAAAGGATCGTGTTTTAAGCCGGTCACGGAGCTGATCAATCTGCACAACGAGAAGCTTTGGAATAGTTTGAGGAGGCTAGAGCGTGAACTATCCGGATTCAAATACGCTCTTCATGACTATCATACTTCCCTATTGGAAAGAATGAACAATCCTTCGAAATACGGTACCAAAACCTTGCTTACTAATTGCAATTCATGTAACAGATTATTTAGTATAAAGTTTTGGATCGTTTCGTTATCTTTCTAATAGGGTTTAAGGAGGGAAAGAAGGCATGTTGTGGAACCGGACCGTTGAGGGGAATCAATACTTGTGGAGGCCGAATGGGAGTATCTCAAAGTTACGAGTTATGCGAAAACGTTACAGATTATTTGTTCTTCGATCATTTTCATTTGACTGAGAAGGCACATCGACAAATCGCAGAGCTCATTTGGAGCGGACCGACCAATGTCACTGAACCATATAATCTGAAAGCACTATTTGAACTTAATTAAGTTCAATTACCCGTTGCATCTTTCTTTTCATGTTATTTACATGTGTTTAAATTTTCTTTTCTAGTGCTTTTCTTTGGGTGTCCTATTATATAACCAATCCATGTTTTAATATTTGTTTACAATTTCATACCGTTGAATAATATGTACATAATTTTTTACCCCTATAAAAAAACGTCTATTTTCTGGCCTCTCAAATTTTACAAACCCTTCGAAATTTGACTCCCGCCCATGTGAAGGAAACGTCTCTTTGGTTTACTTTTTCAAATATTTTTACATTTTTTTCTGTTATTCGAAGGGTTTGTAAAACAAATTGGGATGTTATACTGACTCATATTAATATTGTCAAAGCGAAGATCTTTTAAAGCCCATTAATGTTTTCTAAGGCTTTTTTTTTCAATCAAACATTTAATTAAATTAAAAAAAACTTCAAGATTGGTTGCCCAAACAAGAGGAAAATAATTTACAAAAAAAATTTCAGAAATTAAAGATCTTGAAGAGCGAGCAAGACATTCTGCTCTCACGTTGGACGTACGAGGGTTCCTGATAAGAGTGAAGGAGGAGAAGGAGGGTCTGAGCGAGGAAAAATCGTCTAGCAGATTCGAAAAAGCGGGCCAATCATCAGGCGTCTGAATCATCGCGACTAACTCTGCACAATCCGTCTCAAAAACTTGACAGCCGACACCAACCACTAGAAGGGACTCCATAGCCCAAATCAGAGCTTGTAGCTCTGCATGCAAGGGGGTAGGACTACGTCTAAGACTACGTGCTCCCAGAAGGAGCGTTTTGTCCTCCTCATTACAATAACACCAACCCAGACCTTCCAAAGGATCCGAGCCTTTCCAGGATCCATCAACCTGACACCGAGGTAGGGGTTCCCTGTCTTCCATAATTGATGAGCAATCTAAATATCTATCAGAAAAGGATTTGGCTTCCTCCCATAATAATTTATCATTAACCGCTTGATTTATAACGTCAATAGGTTCTGCCTCAATTCCCTGAAAAACTTTTTTATTCCTGTCCTTCCATATTGACCATAAAATATATGGTAGACGGAACGCTATATCTGCAACCCCAAAATGAGAACGCTATATCTTCCGTATTCCCTAAGTTTTTTTTTTCCTCACATCTTTGTACATCCCCTATATATTAATATAGAAACATTCTCAAGAAAATGTTGATATGTCATCGTTAAAGAGCTCGAGACACCAATGAATTTATTGCTCTCATTTTTATGGATATTTACATTTAAGGAATATTCCTTTTTTATTAATTTAAAAAAGAACAATTCTTGGGTTCACCCCTAGGGGTGAACCACTCTTATTCACCCCCTATTAACTAAGGAAACAAATGATTAATTAAAGAAACAAAATCTGTATATCAATTAATTTTATAATTATTAATTCTAAATATTATATTATAGTTTTTATTTATAATATCAAAATTCAAATTACCTTTTTATAAACTCAAACCGACAATTTTTTTTAATTGTGTAATTTAAATTCTAACCACTCTTTTATAAACCCAAATTGAAATACAAGTTTGTTTAATTGTAAAATCTAAACCCTAACTACTCTTTTATAAACCCAAACCGACATATAATTTTCTTCAATTGTAAAATCTAAACCCTAACCACTCTTTTATAAACCCAAACCGATATATAAATTTGTTAGATTGTAAAATCTAAATCCTAAACCCTAACCACTTTTTTATAAACCCAAACCGACATATAATTTCGTTTAATTATAAAATCTAAACCCTAACCACTAATTTGTAAACCCAAACCGACATATAATTTTATTTAATTATAAAATCTAAACCCTAATCACTCTTTTATAAACCCAAACCGACATTTGTTTTTAATTGTAAAATCTACACTCTAATCATTTTTTTATAAACCTAAACCGACATAATTTCCTTATTAAAAAATCTACAGAATTTGTTCCTTTATTTGTTTTGTCTTTTTATTTTAATTTTCATTTATTTTATAAATATGATATATGACATGGCGTTTTGTTGTATTTTGATTGGTTAATTAAGAGGGGGTGAATATAAGAGGTTCACCCCTAGGGGTGAATCCAAGAATTTTTCTTTAAAAAATCAAACATCTAACAAAATATTTCAATTTTCAAATATATATGAATCATTCTTATAACATATCCCCTATATATTAATAGAGAATCTTTCTCAAGAAAATGTTGATGTGTCATCGTTAAAGAGCTCCAGACACCAATAAATTTATTGCTCTCATTTTTATGGATATCTACATATAATTACTATTGAATGATTAAGAAATATTCCTTTTTATTAATTTAAAAATCAAACATCTAACAAAATATTTCAATTTTCAAATATATATGAATCATTCTTATAACATCTTAATTATTAAAATATATAATTATTAGATTTAAAACATTTTCAAAATCCAAAATTATTCACCTATTAAAAATCTGATTACTATCAACATATTTAAAAATTCAAAAATTAAGTTATCACGGTAATCATTATGATAAGGGATTAACTAATTAAATATCATTGGTATAATATTTCACGGGTGAAACATATTCGAAATAAATATAAATTTAAACAAAATAAGAAAAACTTAGTTATATATTTTGCTTTTACACAAACGAATTTTAAATCTGAAAAAAATAATTTTACTCATAACTCTAATTTTATTTATATAAATTTATCACAATGTAACACATTGTACGGATTATTACCTAGTATATCATTATTTATTCATTAGTATCACTATTCTAAGACATTTGGTCTCAGCAAAACCAATTACATTTTAGTTCTAAGGGCACGATTTGGTCCAAATTTGGCGGCAAGACGTCGCTCTATTCTTTACTATTTATCCCGTCAAAAAGGTGACTCATGCAGATGCTTTTTTTTTTTTTTCTTTTTTTTTTTTTGTGCAGATGCATCTTATTCTATAGAAAAGTATAAATTTGAAGTTTTGACTAATCATAAAGCTTCGTGGTTAAAATATTCTTACAAAAGTAGTATCAAACTAGCAACTAATTAACGATTCTGTTTTAGTGCGAATATATGACGAACACATGATTATTGATTTGTAACTTTACTAAATAGAAGTAGGAGCTATAAGCATGTAAGACTGTATATCTAGGATTTAAGACATCCAATAGGGATTAGTCACTTCATTATTTAACATATTTATAATTTACAAAACTTTCTATATTATTAACATCTAATAGGGATTAGTTACTTTATTATTTAACATTTTTATAATTTACAAAATTTTTTATATTATTAACATCCAATAGGAATTAGCCACTTTACTATTTAACATTTTTCTAATTTACAGAATTTTGTATATTTAGATTTTTTAAACGACTAATCGGTATGAGACATCTCAATATTTAACATTTTTGAAATTATTAAAAATTTATATATTAAAATATTTATAAATAAGTATATGTACAATGTCACACATCGGCTAGAAAATTTTTAGACACTAGCTGAGAACCATTATATATAATACTAATATCCTTCCAACTACGAATGAGCAGGAAGCTTGATTTATCAAACGTCCAAATTTAAATTTTTATTTAGGTTACTCCGTTTTTTATTTGAGAAAATTAGTAACTTTATAATTAGTATAGATTATAGCAAATTAAAACTTCTAAAAAGTTTATGATATTATAATTTTTTAAAAGGTTTTAAAAAGTTTAAAAATATAAAAACTTTAAATGTAGTTTAAAAATTTAAAATATTATAACTAATAAAAAAATTAAAAGGTTCAAATATTATAAATATTAAAATTAATAGAATTTTTAAAAATATTCTAAATACCTAAATAGAAAGTTTAAAATATTATAAATACTTAAACTTTATATCATTAATATTTGACTCTAAAAATTAAAAATGTTATAAATCTTAAAACTTCATCTAAAATTTTTAAAAATATTATATATATTTAATCTCTATTAAGATTTAAAGTTTAAGTATTATTAAATATTATATATTCGATTTTCAAATATCTTAAAAATATTTTATTTATCTACGTTTGTGATTTTTATTTCTTATGAGCTGTAAAACATATTTTTGTGTATGATTTTATAGATAAGTTGATATTCTTTCCGTAATTTTTTTTATTTTTGGGTATAAGTAATAAGGATTGACATCGTAAGACCTTGATTTGATGTTTGAATTAAAGTAGAGGGCGGCGTTGAAATTAAAAGAATTGTGTTGTTTTTATTACATTTACATCAACCGATCCGATAATACTGGATAGTGTACATTTGACTAGATGACATTTTCACTTTTTTTTAACCTTAAAGGTGATAAATTTGGGAACACAGTTCAACAGCTTCAAAAATGTTGAAAAGAGTTTGAGGTCTGAATTAGGAGATGCAGAGACCAAGAGGGTTTTCTCAAGAGCAGTTTATCTTTTTCATATCGGAGGCAACGACTACTTTTACCCTTTCTCTGCAAACTCCTCAACTTTCCAATCAAATTCTAAAGAGAAATTCGTCGATTTTGTTATCGGTAACACAACATCTGTGATCGAGGTAAAACTAAAATCAAAAACTAGTTAAAATTATTAACTTTTGGTCTAAAAGTGATAAATATTTGTAGGAATTGTATAAAATGGGAGGAAGGAAGTTTGGATTTTTGAACATGGGACCATACGACTGTGCACCAAATTCATTGATAAGAGACCGGACAAAGATAGGATCTTGTTTTAAACCTGCCGCTGAGCTTATCGATATGCACAACAAGAAGTTTCCGGATGTTTTAAGAAGGCTACAAAGTGAATTATCCGGATTTAGATACGCTCTCCACGACTATCACACTTCTCTTTCCGAAAGAATCAAGAATCCCTCGAAATACGGTAACTAAACTTAGTAATTACATATATTTATGTAAGAGAACGATCTATATAATATTTTAACCAACATGTTTGTGTTTCTGTTTGTTAATTTTGAAGGGTTTAAGGAAGGGAAGAAGGCATGTTGTGGGAGTGGACCACTGAGAGGAATCAATACGTGTGGAAACCGAATGGGACCGTCACAAAGTTACGAGCTATGCGAAAACGTTACCGATTATTTGTTCTTTGATTCCTCTCATTTGACTGAAAAGGCTCATCGACAAATCGCAGAGCTGATTTGGAGCGGACAGCCAAATGTCACTGGACCTTATAATCTCAAAGCTTTATTTGAACTTCAGCTTACATAAAAATCGCCTACATGTGTATATGAAATTAATTAAGCAGGTCGCCACATATTTGTCTTGTCCAATCATATTAGTCATGAAGTACTAAAACTGATGATTAACCATTTGCGTTTACCTTTTCTTGCACCGGAAGATTCGTCACCGGCGCGAGCAATTTACGATGAATCGATGATGATTAAATTACGGTTTATTGCCATTTCGAATACTAATACAAACACTAGAATTTTTAAACTATATCAGCCCGACAAAATATGTTACTAATAAGTCTATAATCGACGGACATATAGTATATATATACTATTATCTTTGATGCGATCCAAATCTATCTTTATTTTTATTTTGTCGACTTGTATTTATTTATTATCAACAGGTCACGTAGACTCGTAAGGAGTCAAGATCGGTGTGCACTGCAGTCAATAAAGGTTTTCAGTTACGTCTGTCTGTTTCCAGTTCCATCTTGGGAGAGGCACTTTGGATTAGGTTTTATTTAAATAGACACTTTTCAACCATTTAAGCTGAAACTGTAAACTATTATGGAATAATGCAAAACTGTAAAAAAAAACTGTACATAAAAACTATAAAAAAAACTGAAAGTAAAACTTTTAATAAAGATTTTGTGATTAATAAAAATTGAAAACGATACCACTTGTAAAGTTTTGTTTTGGTTACTAATCAAACTCATTGTGCTCTAAAATTTAGCCACTTTGGACCACTTTTATTCAAATAGAAGATGATAACTTAAATTATGGCTTTGCACAAAAAAAAAAAAACTTAAATTATGGCCAGATGACTGGATGAGATTGGCTCGGTCTTATTTTTATTTTTATGTTCGTGTCGCTTGTGAATAAAATATTTATGATCCACAAAATCAGATCATACTGCATACTCTGTTTATTTACTGTAAAAGCTATTATATCTCCCAACTTGTAAAGAGATAGCTATCATATTCGTTCTATATATAACTAAAATCAGCTTATTATTTTAGTTCAATTTCACAACAAAACATATCGTCATACACTGTTGATAAAAAAAATTCATTGTACAGTAAAACCTCTATAAATTAATAAGGTTGAGACCAAAACATTTTATTAATTTATCGTGATATTAATTATTATTTTATAGTGTAAATTAATAATTATTAATTTATAGATATATTATTAATTGTTTATTTTTTTAAATTATGAATTAAGACAATTTTAGCAAAACAATATTAAACTTTCGGATGTTGTAAATTTTATGGTTTATGAATTGAACTTGTAATATTTAGAAAACATTATTGACAATATTGACTTATACACATGACATACATAAATTCAAATTTATGAATAATAATATCAATTCTCCTATTTTAATAATCTGTCAAATTATCACACCAAAAAAAAATAATCTGTCAAATTATCAAATTGTAAATGATGCATATCTAAGAAATTGAAAACTTTAAAGTTTAATTATTTTTATGATATGATATAAAATATTTTAGAGATATCATTATAGTTTGAAAATACTACATTACAGTTGTTCTAGCTTTAGGAGAAACATATATTATTATATCAGAATATATATATATATATTATATATGTAAATTTACATGATTATTAATTTATGATATTATTTGGACCATATTTTACATGGGGATTTCAAAAAAATATTATCTTATTATCTTATCGAATTTTGTTAATTTTTACACTGGCCCGACTTGGGACCAGCAAAATTTATTAATTTATAGTGTATATTAATTTATACTCCCTCTGTCTCTCCAAGATTGATGTTTAAGGTATTTCACACAGATTAAGAAATAATGATTGTTTTTTTATTAAAAAAGAATTATATCTTTATAAACCAATGACTACTGAGATTTTCAAAATTTTTTAATGATCACTTCTTGAAATTTACAAAAGTTTAATATTTATTAATTAAAAATAGTATAACATCAATCTTTGTGGCACAAAAATAAATCATAGAACATCAATTTTTATGAGACAGAAGGAGTAGATTATTAATTTATAGAGGTTTTACTGTATATCTTTTTTTTTTTTGTCGATCTGGTTTTACTGTATATCTACAGTCTACATATAATTTCTATTTATTGAACATATTAGATAATCTCTCAAATAGGTTAATTAGAGTAAACCGATAGGTTAATGAACACTCGAATCATTCCAATACGTGGTAAAAGTTGCAAAGATCAATCTTTTATTAAAAAGGAAAGCTCACTAGAGAAAACTGCAAAAAAAAAAGAAAAAAAAAGAAGATGAAAGGTAGACTTTAATACATCAAGATTCCGATTTTAATACGGTTATACTCTCTTGTAGAGTATAAGAAAAACTTTGTGAGCAAGCAAAGCTTCACAATTTAGTTATAATTGGATATAGGATTAGGAAAATATTGAATGAAGGTAATGATGTAATCAGTTTAGAAAATCTGTGAAAATAAGATAATTTGGAAACTAAGATTAGATATGTAAAGAATATGGAATATTTATGGAATATCCGATGTTTATGGAATATTTTTGTTAAGTTTGTTATAGCAATTAATGATGATTTGATTTAACTTTTATTGTTAACATATTAGTAAATGTTAATTTTATACGATTAATCTATAATAACTACTTAATTTTATAAGTTACCAAAACTTTAGGACAAAACAATTTCTTTTGATATTAATATGTCATATTTATAGAAGATTTTGTTAAAAAAATTTGCGGCAATTAATGATAATTTTATACATATAAAAAGAGCTTTTGAAGACCAAGAGCATTATAGTGGAAATTGTACAATGGATATCCCGAAAACATTTGTGACTATTTTTTTTCTAGTCATAATGACAATTTCGTTTTCTAACAACAACATTTTGGCAGAAACTGGTTAGCTACTATTGTTCGATTGTCTTTGATCATTTGTAGAGTTGTCTTTGTTTTATAGTCTTTGATCATTTGAAGAGAATTGTTAAAATCATGTTATTATTTTTTTGGCTATAAAAAGATGAAGTATTTTATTCGAATATCTTACATATATGTAACTTGGGTTGTCTAATTGCAGTGATCCAGCCATCTGCTCATTGCATTGAGTCATGTGGGCAGTATTATGGAAATACGAAATGTTACATGGACTGTAGAAGACACCATTATGATGGAGGACAATGTGATTCTACTATTAAAGGTCATCCAGTACCACAATGTTGCTGCTACAATTATACAAAATGATACTCCTCGTAATTGGCGATTTGAGTACTGTATTAGTATTGTTTTTTCTCTTATCATATTTTTAAAAGATGAATTTTGTTTTATTCATCTCTTCAACTTCTCATTAATGAATTTAATAATAAAATAAAAAGATATTCTTGTCAAAATTGTATACAGAATTTTGTACAGTTAAAACTTAATTTGATAAATTAGAAATTATAATCTATATAAGATTTCCGAAAGCAGTAACAAATTTGTTTTTTTTTGGGACTTGAGCAATATCAAAATAGTTAAGGAAGACGTGCAGAGTCAGATATTCTAGGTGACGAGGTGTCAGAATGGCTAGTGGTAGTGGGCATGGTCTGTAGATTTGTCTCCGGAAGGATTGTCTGTAGATTTGTTTCCCAATCCATACATCTAGGTAATCATATGGAATACATGTAATCATGCTGATACTTTGTGGTTGGTGAGATTAAGTGATATGACCTTTTTGGTCGCTAGGGAAGACTAGTACGTACACATGCAGGAGCATGTACGTGTAAGGATTAGAAATTGTAGAAGAATGATCTTTGCACGTGTAACTCGTCTTATTTCCGTACTCTTTTAAAGCCATAACATGAAAGTTGTTTAAGTTAATGAAAATGCTTTAAATTTTCGTTCCGGTGCCACTGAGAAACAAGCTCAGAAATGAGACTGCTGTTTAAACTATCGTTTTACGAGTCTCATAAATTTCCTAATAACTTGTTAAATGTCAGAATCTCATAACAAAAACAAAAGAGACAGGTTTGAGATGGAAAGAGAGGAATATCATTGTAAAGGGAACTGAAGTGCAGAAGATATGGCTTGAAGAAAGAGAGGATCTTCACCAGAGAACACCTCCGACTCCAACTTCTCCATGTGAGGCCATATCTACACAGCCCGTATACTAAGAGTTGGATTTTATCTAAACATGTTTCCATACATACTGCGTCAACACCCGAGCCCGTAAAGAGGTCAAGGACAAAATTTACAGAATATATTAAAATCATGACAAAAAGAAAATTCATGTTTGGCAGGTGATCTGTTTACCTGCTTAACTTTATCCCAGTAAGACAACCGCACTTCTCTCTGCAAAACCTCCTGAACAAATACACGCTTAGGGGCCCATCTGGGAAGGTCCAAAACATAAGCCCACTCTTCCCACGGCCAGATGAATTGGAAGTTGGATCTGTTAAGTATAGACATAAGAGAGTAGACAAAATATGTAATCAACTTCATGTGATGAATAACTGATTTCTCAATCGACAAATCAAGGCTCAACGACGACCATTGAATTAGGTAAACGGAACATCAGTATTAAAAATACTGTTGACTGAGATTCCATATTCCGTGTTTCAATATGAACTTGACTAAATAAAAGCTGATAAGCTAGGTAATCTCCAATCATATATAATACAGTATTAGAAAGTTGTCCGCCGCGATGCACGGGTTAATACTGAACTCAGTTATAAAAAAATTCCAAAATTCCAATATCCTTTATATTATAATTCACAAGTCATTATACCAATAAAATTGTGACACATCAGCAAACAAAAATCAATTTTCAAAAATAACAAAAAGCAGAAAAAGAAAAAAAACATAAATCAGTCGACTTGCAACTGAGTTAAGTGAAAATTTAACAGTACTAAGTTAGACAACTCGTATCTTCCACATGGCACACGACATTTTTTCATCATTTTGGGTGTGTTGTTGTATTGTGGGAAGAAACAAAACAACGTCATTTTGTCTTTTGCAATGATTCGTAATGCATGACAACATGGGAGTCCACTCATCTCCCCCTCGCAGCAAGCACAAGTCTGCATTACCTTATGCAAACTGACAAAATTTCCACAATCAAAAATTTCATATTAATTTACCTACAACATTCCCATATGCAAACAATGTCGACTTTTATCCCCAAATGTAAAAGGACGTCGATTTTAATCCCCAAATGCAAAATGACGACGTTTTATTTCTTGCCACATCACACCAAAAAATGATCAAAACGACAACGTTTCACCAAGTCCTACTGTCACGTGAACACCACAAGCTGTCTGACTCAGTACCGTCAAAATCTCACTTAAAACCGTTCCAGCAGATGTAGAAATTGACAATATTTCATATAGTTTAGGTAGAAAAGTTGAATTTAAATATAGTTTAGGTAGAAAAATTAAATTTAAATATGGTTCAGGTTGTTATTTACAGAGTATTGAAGTTGAGGTATAAAAAATATTTGGCAAATAGTTGGGATTTTTTTCCACCCATATGTTACTTGGACAAATTAGCATATGGTTGAAGTGTTTGATGGAAAAGTGTGGCGTTGCTTATTTGTGTCATAATCAAATATATCTCATCAATTGTTTCCGCTCTACGAATAATTTGTTATAAACCATAATCTTCGTCTAGATAATTTTTTGTTTTGTTTTTTGTCATCATTGAATCGATAGTGCTCAATTCATAGTCAATCCCTACTACGCGAAGTAACGCGACTTAGTGGAGTCAAAACCTCATTTATATGTATAACCTAATTTTTTTTTATCAAAAAAACTATATAGTGTGCAATGCTTTTACGATTGTAACCAGATAGACTTAAGTATGAAAACGGTATTCCAACAAAATTGAAACCCATTTAATTACGAATTTTGTAAATCACATCAATTATTTGGGGTTAATAAAGCTACCAAAAATGTTTTTAACAAGTACTCCCTCCGTTAACATAAACATGTAAAATTTTTTTTAACCAATTTGTTAAAAACATTTTTAAAATAACATAAACATGTTATACAATTGGTTAGGAATCTTAAACAATCTATCAATGTAACTAAAATGTTGCATCTTCTGTTCCATAAAGTGATGAAATTTCATAGATTTATATGGAGTTCTAGGAATTAAATGTAACTCAGATAGAAGAGAACCATAAAAATGAATGAATGTTTATATATAAGTTACAGAAGTTTGCAATTTTGAAATCAATGAACACTTTTTTTTTTAACAAACAACAGATTTTTGTGTATTAAAAATACACACGTGTTTTAAGCCAAAACGCAAAGTATATAAGAAATCTCCTATATATTAATAGAGAAGCATTTTCAAGAAAATGCTGATGTGTCGTCGTTAGAGAGTATGAGACACCAATAAATTTATTGTTTATTTTTATGGATATTTACACATACAGTAATTGCTATTGAATGATTCAGAAATATTCCTTTACAATTGATTTAAAAATCAAACATTTCAATTTTAAAATATCTCCTATATATTAATCTATATATACATTTTTCAAGTACATTTAGCAAATAAATCCTGAAGTTGCCACCTATTTACAAGACTGCCATTATCATTAATTCTTAATTTGCTTTTTCATTTAATTAATTAATATTAAGTTTCTATTTTTGAAAACAAGATTTTCCCTCCTAAATAATTTTCCAAAAAAATTGGAACCACTCACTTTAACATTAAGTATTAAGTTTATAATTGACTTAATTAATACTAAGTTCCCAATTTCGCAAAACAATATTATCTCCATACACAAATTTCCTAAACAGTCGGTCTAACCAAAAAACGAATTGATTTTTGATCTTGGAGGAGGATCCGTGGCCAATATTTTTTTATCTCAACGCATTGATTTTCTCTTAAAATATATGTTCAAAATCAAAAATAAAATATATCATTAAAAAAAACTAACAGTATGATTTTCAAAGGTAACAAACATATTTACCATTCAATTTGATATCTTATTCAAAGAATAATAATAAAATATAAAAGATATTACTTGCTCACAGATTTATTTTTATTTTGTATTACATATTTAAAAATAATTTTTATTTTCATGGGTTTCATATAATGAGTTTTTGCAAATTAAAAATCTTTGAATATGTTGCCTGGCCCGCCTAGCATGGCGGGTTTGGAATATAGAACCAACACTAAAACTATTAGTTTATCTCATATATACTATAAATATGTAATCATAGTTTTGAAAATTAACTTATAAATTTTTTAGTATATGAACACAAAATATTACACATAATATTGATATGCTCAAATTTACCCTAGAGCTACTCTCTCAAATTAAGAGGTCAATGTAGTATTTAGGGGTCGAATTCCACAAGGACTCAATACTACACAATAAATTGTAGAGTTTTATAATTATGGTAAACAGATTAAATTGAATTAAAATAAACAATGCAAAATATTAAATAAAAGCTGTTGTAAATTCAGAAGATCAAAAGCTAGGTCTAGGGAATTTCTCAGGAAACTATGAAATATTAAATCAAGAAATAAATTAGGATTCAAGCAATTAAGAACAGATCTAGAACTCTAAACACTTTTGTAAATTAAACCAGTTCTCACTGCAAATAATATCTAAATTTAAAACCAGAAAATCCAAATCTCTTTGTAAAATTCTAGGTTAAAAATCAGCAATAAAATCAGGTTTAGATTGTTCACAAACTTATTAAATCAAATCTCTTTGCAAGAAATAATTTTGCTCATCAAAAAAGGTTTTATCAGGAAAATCAATTATATTCTCATATCAATTTATTTTCCTAAAGTATTAATTCTAGGTGATCAATCAAGAATTAATATTAAGAACAACCTAAGATGAAGATCTAGCAAGATGAATCCTAAATAAACAGATCTAATAAATCATAAAAACCCTATGAAAAACCCTGAACCTAACAAGCAAACTACTCAGACATATTCATTGAAGAACAAAACATCTTTCTGAATAAAAGAGTAAGAAGGAGTTTAGAAATTCTTCTCTACAAAGCAGATCTGATCTCTCTCTCTTCAAAGCTCTCTAAATCTCACAGGGTTGCAGGAAAAATAAGAATTGCTAGAAAACTACTTGAGGGTTTGCAAAACCTAAAAACTATATATGTAGGTCCTAAAACACGTCAGGGACTTATGTTGCAATTTTGGAAGACTTTGAGCAACTTTTGTAAATTTTCCAAAACTTGGGTCTTGAGTCGGCAGAGAGGGGTGTCGATCGATACTCCAAATCTTGGTGTCGATCGATGCTCTTTATAAGATCAGACTCCAAATTGATTTCCTCCGAATTGATGCTCCAAAATGATCAAAATTGCTCCTTTTTGCTCCTTCATGCTAAAAACCTGTAAAGACTCAAAAACATCCTAGAAAACAAATCAAAAGACTCTAAAAGACTCCTTATATCATGGTTAAAAACCATAAAAACCATGATATATCAAATATAACATATTCTTAATATTCCTAATAAAAAAACAAATACATATAAAAATATACATTAACATATTATATAGGCATATACATCTGTTTAATTCTAGAAAACAAAACAAATCTAGAATTTTATATTCTAACTAATAACAAATTTAATGTAATTAGATTATAAACTTTATAAAACGTAAGAAGAAAAAAAAATTCTAAACAAAATTCTAAATTAATTAGATAAAAAAGTTAATTAATTGAAAATTTGAAAACTAAATAAACTAAAAATTATTATTTAAAATACAATAATTTATAACTTAGTCCCGTGGTGTACCGCGGGTGAAATCCTAGTAGAGAAGCATTTTCAAGAAAATGCTGATGTGTCGTCGTTACAGAGTATGAGACACCAATAAATTTATTGTTTATTTTTAAGGATATTTACACATACAGTAATTGCTATTGAATGATTCAGAAATATTCCTTTACAATTAATTTAAAAATCAAACATTTCAATTTTAAAATATAAAATCATTAGATCTAAAACGTTTTCAAAACCGAAATTTATTCACCTATTAAAAAATTGATTACTATTCACATATTTAAAGTTTCTAAAATAAAATTCTCACAAATTCACAATAATCATTATTATAGGGAATTGACTTATTTAATACCATTGGTGTAATATTTCACAGGTGAAACATACTTACACAAAATAATAATAAAAAAATTATGTGTCGTCGTTAGAAAGCTCGAAACACCAATGAATTTATTGCTCATTTTTATGGATATTTACACATAATTGCTATTGATGATTAAGGAATATTATTTTACAATTAATTTAAAAAATCAAACATTTCAATTTTAAAATATAAAGTCATTAGATCTAAAACGTTTTCAAAACCAAAATATATTCACATATTAAAAAACATTGATTACTATTCACATATTTAAAGTTTCTAAAATAAAATTATCACAAATTCACAATAATCATTAATATAGGGAATTGATTTATTTAATACCATTAGTATAATATTTCACGGGTGAAACATACTTACACAAAATAATTAAAAAAGAATTTTAAAAAAAATCTTGCATAGATTGAAGAAAGAGCGGGTTATACATAATAGTTTGATCTAAACATATTCTCACGGGTTATATATATTTTTTAAAGAAACAAATTTTAGATATCAGAAAATAACTTTACTCATAACTCTAATTTTATATGTATAGATTTATCCCGCACATAGTGTGAGTTGTTCCCTAGTAACATATACTAGGTAACAACCCGCACTATGTGCGGAATAAATCAATTTAAATAAAATTATTATGATTAAAATTATAACTATTGAATTAATATCCACAAACGTAATATGTATTTAAAGTATTTTTAATTCAAATTTTTGTTTATTTCATTTAAAATACATCTCACCCGTTAAATTCTTTGAACGTAAAAAAGTTTTAAGGTAGTCGAGAAAATTTTGATAAAATGTTACTATTAATGGCAAGATGTCTTTTGTGTGGTTTAAAAACTAATTTATTGAAACAGGACAAATGATTAGATAAAATGATATATTAAAAATTTTGGAATTTCTAAGAAGTGTAATATGCATTTACATAAAATATAAATATATGAGTACTATTAAGTCAAATCTGTATTTTAAATTGCTGATTTTTTGTTACTTTCATTTCTTTTTTTTAGTGTTTGGGAAAAAAGTTGTATATTATTTGATGAATAACTATTTTTATGAATAAAATTAGATATTAAATTTTAAAAGTTTTTAAAAGTACACGTTAACAAAATATAGTACACATAAAAAAGATAAATTTAACAACATTTTTTATTATTATTTTTTGGTTAAACATATAATCTATACTATTAATTTGGGATTAAACATAGGGATAAAAAAGAAAAGAAAAAATATATCATATATACATGTTGCCAAACAGACCCATTTGCATACATAAGAAAAAAATAAAAATAAACTTCCCTAAAACAATGGTAACAACTATTAAAGAAATAAAAAGTTAACTTTTATAATTGGTTATAGATTTAATAGAATCTAACCAATCATTTATTTGATTTAGTTTGTTACCAGTCCAACCGTTATGTTGTTCCAAATTTTAAGATACTGGTGAAATCATTATTATTTTAAATTTTCAAACATTAATAAATCAAACCAAATATCAAACTAAAATTTCAATTAGTATAAGTTTGATTATATATACAAAATATATTTTGTTTATAAACATAACCCCGCACGTACGTGCAGGTCCAAACCTAGTGACATATATTGTAAATAGTATTACCAAATGGGGTAAATTGTTAAAAAGTGTTGGAGCTCTCTAGCGACGACACCTCAGCATTTTTCTCAAAATGCTTCCCTAAGACGACGAAACAATTCAAAGAGGGGAAAGTACAAAATTGGTGTAAAAAACTAATCAATTCAAGGGAAGAGAATTGCCTGTTCCGTAGAGAGAGTAAGAGAGAGTCGCAAAAAAAGGAGAAGAAAATGAGAAATTCTTTTTGTCTTTTCTATTTTCTCATCAGCTAACCAGAGGCTGACTCGTATCGTGTCTAAGGGTTGCTTCCGATCCCTCTTGGAGAAACGATTTTATTTAAATGGGCTATATTTAGAGTTTTTTAATTTATTTTTGGACCACTATAATATTGAACAACCAATTAAGTCTGTAAAATCCGTGTTCCGAAATTATATTTTGGGTTGTGTTGAATAAATCAAAAGAGTGAATTTTAATTAATTTTGGTTTAATTATCGGTTTAATTAAATTCTGGTTTAACTAGATTAAACCAAAAGCCCTAGACTTTTTTTTTTAAAGTGTCGCCTTCTCTCCTTTTTTGCTTTTGTAGAGAGAGGGAGAGAAAGAGAGATAACTCTTGGTTATTGGGTCTAAAGGAGAAAGATAAGGAGATTAAGTTTTTTCCTTAGAGTAAAGAGAGAAACAAAATTGTCAGGATTTGGGAGAAGGAGGATCCGACTGGTCAAATCGTTTCGAAAGGTATTGATTTTTGGTAGGGTTGTAGCTAAGAGATTTTTGTACACTCTCCTTTTTACAGAAGTGAACTTGAGTTAATATTTTAGGAGATATTGACAGTTTCGTGAGGCGTTTCTTCTCATTCGCGGATTGAGACCAGCGGGTGTTTCGGGATCGATTGCGGTTTCATTTGAGATCTGATCGTGCTAAAATTTTCTAGACCTTGCTTTTCACTGGAGGGACTAGAAAGCTAAGGGTTCGTTTTGATTTCGTGGTTTCACTTGTGAGGTTGTTCTTCTTTTCTGATTTTTCTGCCAGTTTGTTTTCAATGTTATTTGTTGTTGTGATTGGTTGTAGGAGCGAGTTTGGTCAAATGGTTGTGAAGTGGTTGGAGAAGTGAGAAACTCTCTAGAAGACAACAATGTCGAGCATAGTACCTAGTGTCTGAACAATGTTAGATGACATCAGGTTGGAGACATGTTCTTCCATATGCTTCGTTGCGTCTTGTCTTCCCACATTCACGATCGCAAACTTCTCTGGTGACAACTCATCCTCCTATTGAACGGCCTTGCTATACTTTGCAGCCAAGCTCAACATCTCCTGTTAAACACCAAATAGAGAAAATGTCAATGAACATGAGTGTGCAATATGCTTTAACAACTATAAAAAGATTGCAAACTAATCCTTCTTTCTTAAATGGACAGTCTGTTCATTTTTCATGGAGTGGGTGTCAAAGCGTCTTAGCGTCATACCATCTGTCCATTTCTTCTTGTGGAGATTTAGTAACATCTTCTACTCAAGCTCGTTCTTCCTGTAGTTGATGTTTGGGCATCAATCACAACCTTTCCCTTCACACTTTGAATTGGATCTACAACAACTGCCACAGCTCGCTGGTTCAAAGCTTCAAAACTCTACGAAAAAAAAGATGAAGATGAAACATCTAATTTCCTACAGAACCCATGAGAACAAGATTAAACCATTTCATTCTTTAAACACAACACATCCATTAAAACGCAACAACATCGATAAGCAAAGCTAAAATACACACAAATCTTATACTTTAATCCCAGAAATTCATGTGGTAGTAGTACTAGTTTCAGACAAACTAGTTCTGTTTCCAACAACACAACACAATTAAAGCTAAAATACACACAAATCTTATACTTTGATCCCAGAAATTCATGTGGTAGTAGTACTAGTTTCAGACAAACTAGTTCTGTTTCCACCACGCCAAAGAGGAGTTCAGATAGTTCCACAATTAACACAAGTCCTCTTGGTCACCTTTGCTCCCGTAGGTCCACAACTCCAAAGTCAATAAGGCTCAAGTTTTGACATTTGATCCACCATTTCTGGTTAAAAGATTTCACAGCAAAGAGAAGAGATTAAACACACCTGAGAAAGCCACCTTATGAGGAGGAACCAACCACCAACACCTCAATGAAGACCTGATTTGCATTGTATCTGAACAAGTTCCATTTGAAGAAAGCACATTATAAGAGAATAGAATCACCATTTTTTTGGCTCATCTATGAAAGAGACAAACCCATCAGCTACCGAGAAAGGAAATAAGACTTATAAAAGAAGCATAAGGAACCCAATTTCTAACTAAATCCCTAGCAATTTCAAACACATGAGTATCAATACAGAGCAAACCTCACAAAGCAGACAATCAAGAAATAGAGAGGAGAGAGACAAAGACCGATATATACCTTATACTTAGCTTAAACCTTTCAAACACATACAATTTCTGCACAACTGAAAAACGAAACACAACAACAAATTCACACTCAGTAACACAACAAATTCAGAAAATTTAGGAATCAAACCTTATCTCTCTATCCTTCTCCCTATCTCTTCTCTCTCGATCTCGGGTTTTGTCCCTATCACTCCTATCGTCTTGAATTTCTGTCCATGATCAATCACACATCCCTCACCTGAACTAATAAGGAATAGATAAAAATAAGAACAGAGACAAAATAGAACCCAAGAGAAGAGATAACACAAAATCAGCTCTCCGCAGTAAGCAAGCGGGATCTGACCATCTAGATAAAAAATCACACAACCTATTAAACACTATGGAACAGTACTAAAGACCATTAAGCGTTTCTACTCAAGTTTTGTTTTATCATTTACTAGCTTCACAACAACTCTTGGCTCACATGCTTTACTCGTTCCTTTTACTAAATTCTATAATTCTACTGTTAGTGTAAGCTTGAAATAGCTTGAGGTTCAAGCTAAGTATATTTAGGAGATATCTAAGTATACATATCTAAGGATTTAGGAGATATCTAAATTATGTAATGTTTCCTAAAAGTTGTTAGGATGAATATTTACTTCTTCTCTATATAAGAAGATGCAGGGTGTTGCATAGCTTATATGAGATTTGAGAGACATTGAGAGAGCTTTAGTTTTGAGTAATTTTCTAAAGCAATAAAGAAGAAGTCTTTTATAAACATCTTTCTCGTTTTCTTAAGTATTTATATTCAATAATTGGTATCAGAGCTTCATTGAATCTAAGTACGTTCGTCTACATCACATCATGAGCGAGATCGTTGCAGTCAAGCCTAAAGAAGGAGGCCCCTCGTCTGTTCAATGTCTGATGCTCACTGCAACAAATTACACAGTCTGGTCTATGCGTATGAAGATTGCTCTTAAGGTGCATAAAGTATGGGAGGTTGTCGAACCAGGAACGAGTGATGGTGAAAAGGATGATATGGCAAGGGCGTTGCTCTTTCAGTCCATACCGGAGGCCCTAATATTGCAGGTCGGAGATCTTGAAACCTCTAAAGCAGTATGGGATGCGATAAAAGCAAGGCATGTTGGAGCTGATCGAGTAAAGGAGGCTCGCCTACAAACCTTGATGGCTGAGTTTGATAGGATAAGAATGAAAGAAACAGACAACATCGATGTCTTTTCTGGGAAGCTTTCGGAATTATCTACTAAGTCTGCAGCTTTGGGCGTGAGCATTGAAGAATCCAAACTTGTAAAAAAGTTCCTCATGAGTTTACCTCGGAAGCGTTACATACAGATCATTGCTGCCCTTGAACAGGTTCTCGACCTCAATACCATAAGCTTCGAAGATATTGTGGGGCGACTAAAAGCATACGAAGAAAGGATTTGTGCTGAAGAGGAAGAAGATCAATCAATTGATCAAGGAAAGCTCTTATACGCTAATTCGGATACACAGTCATATCATGACAACTATGGTTCTGGGAGAGGACGAGGTCATGGAGGACGGTTTTACGGAAGAGGACGAGGACGAGGACGTTACAGCAATCAACAAAGTGGAGGCTATAGGCAAGACCGAGACAAATCAAAGATAACATGCTATCGTTGCGATAAAACATGACATTATGCCTTCAATTGTCCTGATCGGCTCTTAAAGCTTCAAGAGACACAAGAAATCGAAGAAGATAACACAAAGGAAGCAGAAGAATTAATGATGCATGAAGTTGTTTATCTCAATGAACAAAACATTAAGCCAACCAACCTTGAAGCACAATCAGATGCTACTAACGTTTGGTACTTAGACAATGGGGCTAGCAATCATATGTCTGGAAACCGTTCATACTTCTCAAAGCTTGATGAGACAATCACTGGAAAAGTAAGATTTGGAGATGATTCGAGGATAAATATCAAAGGGAAAGGGTCGATTCTCTTTGTCAGCAAGAAGGGTGACAAGAAGGTCTTAACCGATGTCTATTTCATACCAGAGTTGAAGAGCAACATCATTAGTCTTGGTCAAGCCACAAAATCAGGATGCGACGTTAGGATGCAAGAGGACTCTCTAATGCTGTATGATCGTTATGGTAATCTGCTAGTAAGAGCTATTAGATCTAAGAATCGACTTTACAAAGTAGTCATGGAGGTTGTCGAGACAACAAGGTGCTTTCAGCTGATGGAGTTAAGTGATTCAACAAGATGGCACTCTCGATTGGGACACATTGGTATCGAAACAATGAGATTGATGATTAAAAAGGAACTCGTCACTGGAATACCAAACATACCTATTGAGAAAGAAACATGTGGTTCGTGCTTACTTGGAAAGCAAACAAGACAAGCTTTCCCACAAGCAACTACATATCGTGCTTCCAAGATACTTGAGCTTGTTCATGGTGACTAATGCGGTCCTATTACCCCATCTACGACAGCAGGAAATAGATACATTTTCGTTCTAATCGACGACCACACTCGATACATGTGGACACTACTTCTCAAGCGAAAGGGAGAAGCCTTTGAAAAATTTAAAAACTTCAAGAGACTGGTCGAACAAGGAACGGGAGCCACCATTAAGATATTTCGAACGAATAGAGGAGGAGAGTTCTTATCCAAAGAGTTTCAAGATTTTTGTGCAGAGCATGGTATCGAGAGGCATCTCACTGCACCATATACTCCACAACAGAATGGAGTTGTAGAGCGTCGAAACAGAACACTGCTTGAAATGACGAGGAGTATGATGAAACACATGCTGGTATCGAATTATCTTTGGGGAGAGACGGTGAGACATGCAACTTATTTAATCAATCGTGTCGCAACAAGAGCTTTGGTTTTACAAACTCCGTACGAAGCAATGAAAGGCAAAAAACCAAGTTTAGACCATTTACGTGTTTTTGGGTGTGTTTGCTTCGCCAAAGTCGACACATCTCAACTCAAGAAGCTTGACAATAGATCTCGAATGTTGGTTCATCTAGGAACGGAGCCTGGATCCAAAGCTTATCGGTTGTTTGATCCCACAACACAAAGGGTAGTTGTTAGTCGAGATGTCATTTTTGATGAAACCAAGAGCTGGACTTGGAATAAATCGGGAGAGGAGATAAGTGATAGTGGTAAAATGGTTAGGCTGAGTTTTGGTGACTTTAGTGGTCGTGAAGAATTTGAAAAAAAAAACAGAGCAAAACAGAGTAATGGACGTCGATGACGAAGACGAAGAAGATTTGTCGAGAGAAGAAGGTTCATACGATTCTTCAAAGTCTGAAGCAGAAACGGAGGTTAGCTCGAGAGAGAAAGAAGTTCAGATGTCTCAACCACAGTTACGAGTGTCCACGAGAACGAAGACAAGGCCGAAATACTTAGATGATTACGTGTTGCTATGTGAAACAGAAGCACAGCGTCTACTCTTAGCGGCAAACGATGAGCCGTGGGATTACAGTGAGGCAAAGGAGTTGAAATCTTAGAGGGATGCGTGCGAGGAAGAACTCGCTTCGATAACAAAGAACAACACATGGAATTTAGTTGATCTCCCTCGTGAAGCCAAACCGATTGGATTGAAATGGGTCTTTAAAATAAAACGGAACTCAGACGGAAGCATCAACAAATATAAAGCGAGGTTAGTAGCTAAGGGATATGTGCAACGACATGGTATTGACTTCGATGAAGTCTTCGCTCCAGTGGCTCGGATCAAAACGGTTCGCTTTATTATTGCATTGGCGGCTACAAATTGCTTGGAGATTCACCACCTAGATGTGAAAACGGCATTTCTTCATGGAGATTTGAAAGAAACTGTGTTTGTCTCTCAACTTGAAGGTTACGTGATTAAAGGGAAGGAAGACAAGGTGTATAAATTGAATAAAGCTCTTTATGGGTTGAGACAAGCACCAAGGGCTTGGAATGATAAGCTGAACAAAATTCTTAAGGAGCTAAGATTTGTGAAGTGTTCGAAGGAGCCCTCACTATATCGAAAACAAGAAAGGGGACAATTACTTCTTGTTACTGTTTATGTGGATGATTTGCTAGTGACAGGCTCAAGTCAGGACTTGATATCGAGTTTCAAGAGAAGTATGGCATCAAAGTTTGAGATGAGTGACCTTGGTAAGCTAACTTACTATCTTGGAATTGAAGTAGATCAGCGAGAAGGGATGATTACCTTAAAGCAAGAGAGGTATGCACTCAAGATACTAGGAGAAGCTGGAATGGGAGAATGCAATGCTGTTCACATACCAATGGATGCTAGTTTGAAGTTATCCAAGGCACTTGAAGAAAAGGACTTCGACGAGAGAGAGTATAGAAAACTTATTGGATGTTTGCGTTATCTACTACATACTCGCCCAGACCTATCATATTGTGTTGGTGTGCTTAGTAGATACATGCACGCACCAAAGATGTCGCATGGGTCGGCACTTAAGCAAGTCCTTAGATATCTCTGTGGTACGTGTTCCCTTGGTCTCGTTTTTACTTGTGGAAACAAGGCTGGAATTGTGGGCTATAGTGATAGCAGCCACAATGTTGATATAGATGATGGTAAGAGCACTACTGGCCATATTTTTTATCTCGATGATTGTCCGATCACTTGGTGTACACAGAAGCAAGAGACGGTGGCATTATCTTCTTGTGAGGCAGAATTCATGGCAGCTACTGAAGCAGCCAAACAAGCGATTTGGTTACAAGAATTACTTGGAGAAGTAATCGGAGAACCTTGTAAAGCAGTGACACTTCGGATTGATAATAAGTCAGCTCTAGCACTCACCAAGAATCATGTTTTCCATGGCCGTAGCAAACATATACACACTAGGTATCATTTCATAAGGGAGTGTGTTGAGAATGAGCAAGTGGAAGTAGAACATGTTCCAGGAAGCAAGCAGAAGGCTGATATCTTAACAAAGGCACTTGCAAGGATCAAGTTCAAGGAAATGAGAAGTCTTATTGGAGTTCAAGATATGAATGAAGATGATTTCAAGCTTAAGGGGGACAATGTTAGTGTAAGCTTGAAATAGCTTGAGGTTCAAGCTAAGTATATTTAGGAGATATCTAAGTATACATATCTAAGGATTTAGGAGATATCTAAATTATGTAATGTTTCCTAAAAGTTGTTAGGATGAATATTTACTTCTTCTCTATATAAGAAGATGCAGGGTGTTGCATAGCTTATATGAGATTTGAGAGACATTGAGAGAGCTTTAGTTTTGAGTAATTTTCTAAAGCAATAAAGAAGAAGTCTTTTATAAACATCTTTCTCGTTTTCTTAAGTACTTATATTCAATATCTACTAAAGCTAACTATATATGTTCTTCATTCATTACTATCTAAAACAAGTTCTCTTTCTTCTTACCTCGTCCTCTACAACTATGTCTGCTTTTACTTGCCCTATAGTTCCCCGCGTCCTGAGCTTTATTTGAGGTTTCACCAAAGAATCACTCTTCTCTAAGTTTTTAGCTTCAACTTGTTTGTCCTGCACATCACATCACGACTGATTTTTTTTTTTTAAATGCATCCTTTATGTTTATGTATGTATGCCTCAACTTTTGGAATTACTACTCTCTCATACGTCAGGAATATCAGTGAGTCCTTCATTCACCTCTTCCCGCTGTTTTACTTCAATTTGATTCTTATTATCAGGAGGTACAGAGCTAGAATGCACCTGCAGACGGATTCTTCTAGGAGCAATGCCCTGGTATTCGAACGGTTCTGAGGCTGTCGAGCTCGAATCTTTACCCCCCTCCCTTCTGTGAAGTTGTTCTCAATGCTATGATTGTTCACCTAGTCTGGTTGAACGAAATTACCATAGTATGAATTAGCAGTGGCAGGGTAAGCCGATATAGCGTCCTTTGGCCACCCAGAAGCTCCATGATCTGAACCATACTGATAAAACAAACGATGAAATCACCAGCATATGTGGAATTCATACGCGTTGGTAAAGCCCTTTGATCTTCAAGGTCACAAGATAACCATAGATTCTCTTCACGTAGCTATGAACACAGATTTGTTTCAATTGAATCAGAACAAAAAAAAAAAAAAGGGTCGAATCTTTGAATGGGAAAATCAGAATCTGAGAATAAAGGAATCAAATTTTGTGAGAGTAAAAAAAAAGAGACTCACCAAAACAAAAATTGATTTAGGCTTTCCTGGTTTAGTTTGTGTCGAAAAAGAGATAGAGAAAAACAAATGAAGAGAAAAGAAAAAAAAAAAAAACGAGACAAATCAACTTTCGACACGTTAGGTGTTTCCTATTATCCCTCTGTCTCACCAAAATTGATGTTTTGACATTTTCACACATTTTAAGAAAAATTTTAGTTTTTATTTGTAAATTAATTTATAATTACTTTTTGGTAGAGAGAGAAAAAATAAACCAATAGCAATTCAAAAATTTAAATATTTTCAATGATTACTTCTTGAAATCTACAAAACATCAATCTTTGTGGGACAAGAAAATATCCCAAAACATCAATCTTTGTGAAACAGAGGGAGTATAAATGATCGGGGCAGAGACCTGATAAAGATTAAAACTTTTTTTTTTTAATCTTATTGTAAAAAAGTAAAAGACATCCCATCTGTATAACCACCAATGGAATTGCTAGCTCTAAGTGTCGGTCGAACTATTTAACTCGGGAACGCATGTTACTTTCAAATGTGACCCAGACTCAACCTCTGTAGAGCCCACTTATCTGCTGCTACGCTGGAAATATGCGAGACAGCTTTGTTCTTATTATTATTTTTATATATCTCTTTTCCCTCTATTATTAATTTAGAATATATTTGATAAATTAATTTTTGTTTGTAAATTTTACATAGTTCTTGTTTTCGGCAGATCAAATATATTTATATTTAAAAATGTTTATAAGATACATTAACATTTCAAAATTATAAGAAATTATCACAATTTTGATAAAAGAATAGAGAATAACCCTATTATCTTTAGATTTATAGGCTAACAAAAACAATCAGTTATATTTTTCTTTCACACACTCTTTATTAGTTAATAGCTGATAGTTTAGACTCCAAAATGTTCTTGGTATTTAGTTAAAAGAAAAAACTGAATTGTTGCTTAAAAAGAATATGAAATTTGTCGTATGATGATTAGTAGAACATGCCATATTTGTCATTGCAATGTGAATGGATATTAAAACTTGAAGTTGTTATTTGTAATATCCAAATTTTAATATTTTAGATACTTTTAACATGTTCAAAATTAATTATTTTAGATATTTTAGTTTCCATAATTTAAATATTTTAGATACTTTTTAAAGAAATTATTGCCGATCATGTTATGGAACATGTTAGAATTTACACAAATACAATTATACTAGGAGATATCCCGTGCTTAAAGCACGGGTCAACATTTTTTAGAAAAACTTATAATATAATAATAAAAGTTATTGTAATATTTTTTTAAAAAAGTTATTTTGTTTGAGATGATATTGTTCTCTAAATCTATTAGTCTATTTGAATACTAATTATTTTAAAACTATAGTATTTTATTTTTGACGTATTATTACAGTTTTATATTGTTTGTTTGTTGTATTTGCATTATTATTTTATGACATATAAAATTGTAATTTTAATATTATAATTGTGAGCAAATAAAAATTATTAATTCATCATCTATTTAAATTTAGTTTTACCAACCCGCCAATGTAGAAATTAAAACACACATTTTTCATAGATTGAGTGATATATATTCGTTTTAAAAAATTCAAATCACAACATATGCAGAAAAAATTCTGCATTTTATTAATCATAAGTATCATATGAAAATTCCAAACAATTTGTAAATAAAATAAAATAAAGATGATAAGAGAATCATAATTTGAAATCTTAACAAAATTTTCGAATTTAGTTATTAAAAATAATTATATTTTATACTTGGATATAAAAATCTTAGTTTTTAAAATTTTGATTGATTTATATTTCTTTTGAAAAAAATAGTTACTAATTTCGTCCATAATTTGTTAGAGATAGAAAATATATTTTTTTTTTTTAAGATTTTTTAATATTTTATATGTGAGTGTTTTTATTTTTTAGTTACTTATATTTATTTTAAATTAATTAGTTAAGCTTAATTAAAATTTTATAATGACAATTGAATGTAATTTTTTACATAATTTAAGGTTAGTTTTATATTTGTACTTTCCAATTAATATAGTAGAATAATTTTTTATTGATTAGTCTACTAAAATATTTTAGTCTGATATCAAATAAATTAACAAGAGCTGTTACGCCAATACAATATCAAACAGAAATAATTATTAAAATATTATGTCAGATTAAAATCTAATACTTTATAAGACCAATCTCCCAAATGGTACCACACACAAGTCTTCCTTCCTTCTATCACAGCCGCCTAATCCTCAGCCCCAAAATGACTTCTTTCCGGGGAGTAGCCACCACACTGGTTCTCATTTTCCTGCTCCATCTCTTCTTCTCCCTCTCAAGTGCACATAACATAACCCGAATCTTGGCCAAAGACCCTGATTTTTCCACTTTCAACCACTACCTTTCAGCGACTCATCTCGCCGATGAGATCAACCGCCGGCAAACGATCACCGTCTTGGCCGTTGATAACTCAGCAATGTCCTCAATCCTCTCAAAAGGCTACTCTCTCTACACAATCCGCAACATTCTCTCTCTCCATGTCTTGGTCGATTACTATGGCGCCAAGAAACTACACCAGATCACCGACGGCTCCACCTCCACTGCCTCCATGTTTCAATCAACCGGATCCGCAACGGGAACTTCTGGATACGTCAACATCACGGATATAAAAGGCGGTAAAGTCGCTTTTGGTGTCCAAGAAGATGATAGCAAGCTCACAGCTCACTACGTCAAATCCATCTTTGAAAAGGCTTACAACATCTCTGTTCTTCACATCAGCCAAGTCTTAACCTCGCCGGAAGCAGAAGCTCCCACCGCGAGTCCCAGCGACCTTATCCTCACCACAATCCTGGAGAAACAAGGATGCAAAGCTTTTTCCGACATTTTGAAATCAACCGGCGCCGACAAAACGTTCCAAGACACCGTAGACGGAGGCTTAACAGTTTTTTGCCCGTCCGACAGTGCGGTCAGTAAGTTCATGCCGAAATTCAAAACCCTTTCTCCGGCGAACAAGACGGTGTTAGTGTTGTACCACGGCATGCCGGTTTACCAGTCGTTACAGATGCTTAGATCAGGTAACGGCGCCGTTAACACGTTAGCGACGGAAGGTGACAACAAGTTTGATTTCACCGTTCAGAATGACGGCGAGGATGTGACGCTCGAGACGGACGTTGTGACGGCTAAGGTAATGGGGACGTTAAAGGATCAAGAGCCATTAATAATTTACAAGATTGATAAAGTGTTGTTGCCTAGAGAGATCTATAAAGCCGTTAAGACGGCGGCTCCAGCACCTAAGTCCAGTAAGAAAAAGCCTAAGAACGCGGAGGCCGACGCCGACGGACCTAGCGCTGATGCTCCGTCAGATGATGAGAGTGAGGTGGCTGATGATAAAAACGGCGCTACAACTACTCGAATGAGTATTGTCGTAACGGCGATTGTCGGGCTCTATTTTGGAGTTTGGCTCATGTGATGTGGTTATTATTTTTTTTTTTTTTTTCTTGTTTGATTTTTTTTATTTGTCGGTTTAATTATTTTAAATATATTCTTTTTATTTCACGTTAATCGTTTGTGTAGAGATTTGGAATACTTAATTTGTTCCACTTGTCTGGATCGGATTTGTTTTATTCCGTAAAAATGTGATGATTTTTCAAATGAGTGATTGATACGTTGGAATCACGTAGTTATTTTTTTCTTTATGATGAAAACTATAGGGAATTTAGCCAGAAATGCCATTTTTTGAATGAAACTTTTACAAAATGCCATTTAAAATTTTTCTTGTTGAGAATGCCATTTTCAAATTTTATGCCACATAAGAAAAGACGAAATTATCCATGAACTAAATGAGGAGACTTTTTTTTTAAAAAATTTTAGGACTATATGTGGTGGACAAGTATTATCACTCAAGTAGATTTGGTCCACTAAAGACATAGACGGACAAAGTTGTGGTAGACAAAAACATGATTGGAGTTGAATTTGGTCCACCATTAACTAAATGAGGAGATTTTTTTTTTAAAAAATTTTTGGACTATATGTGATGGACAAGTATTATCACTCAAGCAGATTTGGTCCACTAAAGAGATAGACGTACAAAGTTGTGGTAGACAAAACATGGTTGGGGTTGAATTTGGTCCACACACAGAAGGCACACACTTTTAATACGTCAGCATATCAGCAAGGTGGACAACCAAGCGGATTTGGTCTACAAAAGAGATTCGATGGACACAATTGGAATGGACAAACATGTCCGGTTGTTGAATCTGGTCCACCGGATCTGGTCCATCGAGAGACAGTAAACAATGGATCATAGATCTAGTCCACCGAAAATGTATCAGATGTGTCTTTTAAATCGTAAATTTCTGGGACAGATGAATTAGATGGAGGTTTGAAATGAGAGAGATGGATGTTTGGAAAGAGAGAGTTGGAGGTTTGAAGGTTTTAAGAAAAAAAAAGAATGGTGGCTGAGAGAGATCGACAAATGAAAGAAAGAGAGAACATAAATGTAAAAGAATGATTAACATGAATGTAAAAGAATCGATGAAGGATAATTTTGTATTTTTATATGTATCAGTAATGGGTCCTATGGCATTTTAGAAAAGACTGATGGCACAATCAATAAATTTCTCAAAACTATATAGTATTATTGTAAAGTAACTGAAAATACATATTAAAAAGTCTAAAAAAACTTTTAACTAAAACAATAAAAAAATATATAAAAAATAATTAAAAAAGTGGTGGGTGGCCTATATAACATAAACAAAACAGGAGAAAAAAAAATATACCATTGATTCAAGATAGATTTGAACTCACATTGCCGGGGACAATTTCTGATTGTCAACCAATTCTACCAAAATCAACAACAAATACATGGTAATATTTATTTTAATATTCTATGGGGGGTCATCTGACCCCGTTCATGTGAACGTAGGTCCGCATCACGTGTAGCGTTGGCGATAGTGTCGGTGGGACTCGTTATAGTGTGAGCTGTATGGGAGATGTTACACCCTTTGTAGTCGCCATGAATCCCAAGATGATGCTCAATTATAACCACACTAGCTTGAAATATATTATTTAATATCTAATCGTTTATATGTTAAAAAAAGAGCTATTGGTGTTTGTTAACACTTTTAACACACAACCCGTGCTAGAGTACGGGTTGAAATTTGTTTTATTTATATTGTAATTTTTATATATAATATAAGGGTCCCATAATATAATTTATGTGATTGTTTTTAAAAGTTTTTTATGATAAAACATTATGCAATAAAATCATATGCTAAATATGATGGCTTGAAAAAGACGCATATTTTGTAAGTTTTATATTGTTAATGATTGTAGATAACTACCCATGCTATAACACTGGTTAAATTTTATTTTATACCAAATTTTGTATATTTTATTTTATAAAAGAAAATTTTAATATGTTGTATTAGTTTATGTATGTGAAGTTATTTTAACAACGTATATTCTACATCATGACCTGAATGTCATTATAAAACATAATTTTGTAAATTTGGTTTTTAAACAGCGAGTTATTATATTATGAGTAATTTAATATGTTGTTATAAGTTTTAAATTCTTGTAATCTCAAAGTTTCTAATTAGCTTCAAAAACCAGTACACATCCATTGTAAAAACAGTCTTTTTGCTTTGAATTAATTTTACATTCAATTCAAAATATATATATATATATATATGTTGTTATACTTTTTGTTTAATATACTTAGTTTCTTGAAATTCTTTCATATTATATTGACATATTATTGACATTGCTATAACAAATTAATTTAGAGTGTTTATAGTTTCTAACTTTTCGATCTATTAAATGTTGGGATATTTTCAAAAATACTATTTTTCTATGTTACTTTTCAAAAATACCCTTTTATGGTGTCTATTTTCAAAAATACCCACTTTAATATATAAAATGATTAAATTTTAAACTCTAAACCCTAAATACTAAATTATACTTCCTAAAAACTATACTCTAAATATAAAATTGAGAACCCAAACCTAAAAAAAAAAATCTAATAATTAATTTAACATATTGTAATTGTGTAAAAGAGGGTAAAAATGAAAATATTCAAAAAGGGTATTTTTGAAAAGAGGTATCTCAAAAAGTTTTTCAAAATATCAAGTTTCAGTTTTAAAAATATTTCAAAATAAATTATTTAAAGTTTATTATATTATATAAATTATAAAATTCAAAAAAAAAAGAAAATTAAATTTAAATATTCAAATTTTGGCCTGTTACTCTATAATTTTTTTTTTGTCAACCACTGGGCCATAACTGGCCGGCCCATTAGCCATATTCCTACATTCGTAGGAATCGGGACCTTAGTGCAGTGGCAGGAGGTAAGTTCAATTGTAGAAAGCACCATCACACCCGGGATCGACTCAGTAAATTTGTTAATTCAATAGATATTATTTCTAAAGAATAATATTACTGACGCTAGAATATTTCATATATTTAAAACTTTATATTTGTTTTTAAAAATTCAACTTATGGTATATCCAGAAATAAAACTATTTTTTAATTATAATAAATAATATGAATTTTTTTTTTTGTTTTTTACAAAATAGACTCATATCAATGTTTTTAAAACCGGACCGGTAACTGAACCGGGAAAGCTTATGGGTCATGAGTCAACATGGTTCGACCGGGGTCAACCTGGTTCAATTGATTTTGATGATATTTTTATAAATAATAGGTATGAATAGGTTTTCTATTTTTTTCAATGATTATAACTATGATATAATTGGATATGCCAAATAAAATACTTTAATAATCATAATGTTTTAAAAAAACCTTAAAAAGTAATTTACTCAAAGTGTAACCAGTACTAATAAAATATTTTAAAAATTCAAATTTAAAAACAATAAGAGAATAAGAGTGTAGAACATTCAATCTTCATTCTCTAAAAAATCCTACTATTGCTAATTTGCTAAGAAGAAAACTAAAAAAGGTAATTAATTAAATTAATTGCACTCATTTTTACCAAAAAAAGTAGAATCCGGTTTTATCCGGTTCAATGGTTTACCGGTTTTTGGTTTTTTGGCGGGTCGATATGGTTTTTTATCGGTTCGATTTCTTTTGGGTTTTGATATTAACCCAACCCGGACATGTTGCCGGTTCGCGGGTTAACGTGGTTCGACCGCCGGTCCGGTCCGGTTTTGAAAACATTGACTCATATATAAAGATGAGAGGTGAAGTATAATGATAATTAACAATTTAATATGGTAAGTTAGATATCAAAGGATTTTATTTGATGAATAATTTAATAAAGAAGATTAAAATGGTAAGTTAGATGATATCAAATGGTAAGTTAGATGAACAGAAGGCTAAGCACACAATTTCTAATTAACACAGAAATAAAAACTCACCGTGGAATCACAAGTAGGCTCGAAGAGGATGTTCTAGGACTCCATGCCACACACAATTGACTAACTCACATAATCAATCAAGACATGCAATCCCAAACATCTACAGCACAAAGTCTAGTGAACCCAAACCTAGAACCGTAAGGGCTCTGATACCAAAATGAAACGAACAACTTTTTTTTTTTTAATAAATAATAAATAATATAATATAAATAAATAATATAACTACAACTAGTGGTCCCATACCCACTAGCCACCTAACCATAAACACAAACAACAGCGGAAATCAATACTACTATCCAAATAAGAATCCAATAATAAAAATATAACATTATTCCACATGATCCAAAACAACATAAATCATAGAACCAGCAAACTAGCAATGTTCTAATGACCCAACTCTAGCAACCTAGCAATGCCAGACAACATACAACCCGAGTCCCTAGAACATCCTCCTCTTCATTGTCTGGATTCCACGATCACACTTTGCCTTTACCTGCACCACAAACACATATTGCAATGCATGAGTATTTTACAAACACTCAGTAAGGCAATCCTCCCATCTACTGGACTATACACACAAGCAATAGAGTATCAGTAATCTTCACACAACAATCAACACACGACAATAACAAAACAGGACGTAGCATCAACCGATGCCAAATGGAGCTGCATCGATCGATGCAAGTGTAACTTGCATCGACCGATACCCAGTCTGCATCGACCGACGCATGCTCGACGCACACGAAACACCATAAAGTTCATTGCGCCGTCCTCGCACTTGCATCGACCGATGCAAGCTATGCATCGATCGACGCAACGTCGAGCACCGTGATTTCCCCGAAGCTTCTCGCCGGATTTCGTTCCTACAACCACAAAACTCAATCCCAAGCCACAAGAAAGCTCCCTAACGTCCATAGCAACAATCTAATACGTCTAACAACAAACAACAAGTAAATCACTGAATTCTCTAGCTTAGATAAGCCATGGTCCTGCACTTACCTGTGCCAAGACGAATCTGAACAGTAAACAAGCAAGAACACGCTTCCAGGAAGCTCCTACAGCAATCCCAGCTACAGATCTCTACAAGAACGCCCCAACTCTCCAAGAATCACCAAGAACTCTCAAGAACTTTTCTCTCTTTTCTTTTCTCTCCCAGAAACGGCCAAACACGAATGAGACCAAAAGAAAACGAGTTAAGAGTTTTCCCTTTCTCTTTTCCCCAAAACGCAGCGTTTGACTTAAGTCAAAACGCACAGAATTGAGCCAGCATCGACCAATGCTCCTACTGCATCGATCGATGCACATCCCAAACAGGAATTCCGGTTCGCGGATGTTACAATTCTCCCCCACCAAACTGGATTCGTCCTCGAATCCCGATCACCCATCAGCCAAGGACTCCCGTGCAACCGTCTCCACGGCCCGCACTCCTCCGACTGTTCTATAGAAGGTCACCTCTAGGTGATAGACTCACGCTCCAGGCGTCATTTGCTCTCGACTTTTGGACTTTCCATTTTCTCATAGGCCTAAACCTTGAGTTTCATTGGCTCCTCATCAGACCTAAGTCTGCATGCCAATGTTGGCTCCTCATCGGGCCTAAGCCCGCATGCCATAATATAAATATAAGAAAAAATCCAAACTCTTCTCTCGGGTCGTCACCCTACAGCGTGCCTCCGGACCGTCGTCCGAAGTCGATATACCAACCATACTCCAAAGTCACAAAGTCTCCGAATATGGCAGTACTAGGAGAACCAAAGTCCTCCAAGAGTCGCGAGCAAACAATTCTAAACACGTCTGAGTCCTATCCCTATCCAGGTTTCCCTTCCGTGGCTCGCGTAAAACATCTCAATGTCTTACCAACCACATATCCTCTCACTGGAATACCTCATGACCACACAAGGATCATATACATGCCCCAAGGGCCGCCACAAAGGCCAAACAAAATGTCCTAAAGAGGACCACCACCAAGGCCAAACAAAATGTCCTAAAGAGGACCGCCACCAAGGCCAAACAAATGTCCTAAAGAGGACCGTCACAAAGACACTCTGGCTAAAAAGCCCGCCACAAAGGTCATCTGTCCCGAAGGACCGTCACAAAGACACTCTGGCTAAACAGCCCGCCACAAAGGCCATCTGTCCCGAAGGACCGTCACAAAGACACTCTGGCTAAACAGCCCGCCACAAAGGCCATCTGTCCCGAAGGACCGTCACAAAGACACTCTGGCTAAACAGCCCGCCACAAAGGCCAAACAAATATCCTAAAAAGGACCGCCACCAAGGCCACACAAATGTCCTAAAGAGGACCGCCACCAAGGCCAAACAAATGCCCTAAAAAGGACCGCCACCAAGGCCACACAAATGTCCTAAAGAGGACCGTCACAAAGACACTCTGGCTAAACAGCCCGTCACAAAGACCACACCTTGTCCAAAAAGACCGCCCTACACGGGCACACTGACTCGAAAGTCCGCCACAAAGGCCACAAAAGCCCCCTCCAAGGCTTCCCACCGCTACAAAGGACAAATTCTCTCTCCCGAAAAACTTTCCATAAATAGCACTTTCCATTTCTGGAACCTTTCCACTTTAGGAAACTTCTAATTCGGGAAACCTTTCCCAAATCCCGCCTCACGGAAAACTTTGTATCCCGAGCACCACCTCATCTTCTTACTGAGTCACACAACCAACCACCCCAAGCGACCGAGTAACAAGAGAGATGGGCTGGAATACTCCATTCCCGCTCCAGCCACGGATTACAGACGGAACCAGACTAGGCAAGCTCAAGTCGTGGTTGCTTCTCATACCACTTCTTAAACCTTGCCTTCATCCTCGCCTCAGGCTCCCAAGTCTGCTCCTCCACACCATCACAGTCCCAAAGGACCCTCAACAAAGGAATCTTCTTCTTCCGAAGTTCCTTTATCCTCCTCTCGAGGACCCTCACTGGTCTCGCCTCCAAAGTCATGTTAGGCTGAAGATCTTCAGGAATCTTAGCCAACAACTGATCATCCTCACGGAGACACTTCCGCAACATAGACACATGGAATACCTTGTGGAAAGCTCGCATAACCTCAGGTAACTCCAGTCTATATGCCACTGGTCCAACTCGCTCGATCACTCTGAACGGACCCATATACCTCGGACTCAACTTAGTCTCAGTCAATGACCTGTTCGGACCCCGCAACATGGCCATCTTGAGGTACACTCTGTCTCCTACCTGAAACTCAAGATCTCTCCTCCTCCTATCAGCATAACTCCTCTGCCTATCCTGAGCCTCTTTCATGTTCAGCTTGAGAACCCGAATCTTCTCTAAGGTCTCCTGAACAAAATCTGCCTCGTACATGCTCCTATCCCCCACCTGAGTCCAGCATAACGGTGTACGACACGGCCTCCCATACAAAGCCTCATAAGGAGCCATACCAATACTCGCCTGATAGCTGTTGTTGTAAGCAAACTCTACCAGATTCAGGTGATCTGCCCAATGGCCACCCCAATCCAAAACACACATCCTCAGCAAATCCTCCAACGTCTGGATCGTCCTCTCAGACTGTCCATCTGTCTGGGGATGATAAGTTGTACTTATATGCACCTTAGTGCCCATCTCTGCCTGAAAAGCCTGCCAGAACACCGAAGTGAACTTAGAATCTCTGTCAGACACAATGCTCGCTGGCACCCCATGCAATCTGACTATCTCTCTCACATACTTCTTAGCCAAGACCGCTGCTCCATCAGTTTTCTTAATGGCCAGAAAATGTGCTGACTTAGTCAATCGGTCCACAATGACCCAAATAGCATCAAAGGTTCGTGACACTGGCAATCCTACCACAAAATCCATGGTAATCATATCCCACTTCCACTCAGGAATGGGTAGACTCTTCAGTAACCCGCCAGGAACCTGATGCTCAGCCTTCACTAGCTGGCACACATCGCACCTCGCGACCCAACTAGCTACATCCTTTTTCATTCCGACCCAATGATAGTACCTCTTAAGGTCACGGTACATCTTAGTCGCTCCTGGATGAATAGACAACTTGCTCGCATGAGCCTCTCTCAGAATCTCCTGCCTCAACTCCTCATCCTTGGGCACACAAACCCGACCGTGCACCAAAATAATACCATTATCTGAGACCTGATAATCTGAATCAACATCCTTTGAGGTATTCACCAGCCCCAAATCCTTCTCCTGTGCCAACCGCACCCTACTCAAAAGATCTGCTCTGTCAACTGCTTCCAGACCCAACGGTTCCAGTGAAACAGCACACAAGCTCAAAGCACTGATCTCCCCTACCAGGGACTCCATCTCCTGCTCCTGAGTCGAAGCTATCCTCTTCCGACTCAGAGCGTCTGCAACCGTGTTAGCCTTACCAAGATGATAGGCTATCTCCAAATCATAATCCGCCATAAGCTCCATCCACCGCCTCTGTCTCAGATTCAGCTCAGGCTGAGTGAATATATACTTTAGGCTCTTATGATATGTGAACACCTGTACCTTTGCACCATAAAGATAAGATCTCCAAATCTTCAGGACAAAAACTACAGCACCCATCTCCAAATCATGAGTAGGATAGTTGCACTCATGCACCCGCAACTGCCACGATGCATAGGCTATCACCTTCCCATGCTGCATCAGAACACACCCCAAACCAACTCTAGATGCATCTGCGTAAACCACATAGGGTTCTCCCTGCTCAGACAAAGCCAATACCGGCGCAGTAGTCAATATCTCTTTCAGGCTTGCAAAGCCTTCCTCACACTCTTCTGACCAGGCAAAAGGAACATCCTTCCCTGTCAACTTAGTCATAGGACGTGCTCTGCTTGCAAACCTCTGCACAAATCTCCTGTAGTATCCTACCAATCCAAGGAAACTCCTGATCTCTGTGGCATTCTGCGGTCTAGGCCAATCCCTAATAGCCTGAATCTTCTCTGGATCTAAAGAAACCCCTTCTGCAGAAACAATGTGACCCAGAAAGCCCATCTCATACTGCCAAAAACTACACTTGCTCAGCTTAGCAAACAACTTCTGCTCCTGCAGCTTCTCCATAACTACCCTCAAATGCACTGTATGCTCCTCAGGACTCTTAGAATAAACCAGGATATCGTCGATGAAAATGATGACAGATACATCCAGAGACTCCTGAAACACACTGTTCATCAATCTCATAAACGCTGCTGGTGCGTTAGTCAACCCGAAAGGCATCACCACAAACTCATAATGCCCATACCTCGTCCTGAAAGCAGTCTTCCTCACATCTGCCTCATCTATCGGTATCTGATGATAACCCGACGCCAGATCCACCTTAGAGAACCAAGTAGCACCCCTCAGCTGATCCAACAACTCATCGATCCTAGGAGGAGGGTACTTGTTCTTCACAGTAACCCGGTTCAAACCCCGATAATCGATACACAACCTGAAACTCCCATCCTTCTTCTTCACAAACAACACCAGCGCTCCCCACGGTGATACACTAGGACAGATGAAACCCTTACTCAACAAATCCTCTAGCTGCTTCTTCAGCTCTGCCATCTCTGCTGGAGCCATTCTGTAAGGAGCCTTGGATAACGGTGTCGTCCCCGGTTCCAGTTCAATGGTGAAAGGATCCGACCGAGATGGTGGTAATCCCTGCAAAGACTGAAACACATCCTCAAACTCCTCCACTACCGGAATACCGCTAACCGTAGACTTCCCCACCGACTCTGGCATTGATATGGTAACCAAATAAGCCTCACGGCTCTTCTCGATCATCTTCCCAGCCTGAATGGCTGAGATCACGAGACTCCCCAAAGTCGGTCTAATACCCTGGAAAACCAACTTCTCTCCTGGACGCTCAAACTCCACTCTACCCCGATGGCAATCCAAATGCACCATATGCCGATGCAACCAATCCATCCCGAGAATAACATCATATAGCTCCACTGGACTGATAAGCAAATCCGCTGGCCACGACTCCCCTGCGATCTGAATATCAACCCCTCTAGCTCGTCCAACAACTCTCAGGAACTTGCCTCCAGCAACTCTGACAACTCCTGTACGCTCCCCGGGATCCCCTCTGATTCCCGCACACTCTGCACACTCCGGAGTAATGAAGCTATGAGAAGCTCCAGAATCAAACATAACGTGAGACTTAAACCCGCCCACCAACAAGGTCCCTACACAAACCTCATGTGTTGAGAACCTAACACTTTATCACAGGAAAACATAAAATCTGACCCTACTAAAAACTCACAAAGTTAAAGTACCAGAAATTATACTTGTGATCGCCCCGGCACTGGTTCCACCAGTCTCTGCTGTCGTGTAAGCACGTGGCATCTGCTCAATCCGTGCCACCTGCTGACCTCCAGGCTGCACCTGCTGCAACACTGCCACTGCTACCGGCTGCAACTTGGGACAGAAAGGCCTGATGTACCCTGCCTCCCTACAATGATAACATACCCGAGGCCCTGCCGTCGGAACACTCCTCTTGGGACAACTAGCAACCTTGTGATCCTTGCTCCCACAACCGAAGCAACTCGCACCACTCGGCTTCTGCGTAGCCTCCCACTTCCTCTTGGTTCCCTGGGCATGCCTACCGCCCCTGCTAGAACCACCCTGCTGCTGAGCCTTACCAGGCTGAGATACTGGAGTAACCGACACTGACTGTGCCCGGATATCCTCCTCAATTTCTGCTGCTGTCTCAACCAGCTCTGCACGCGTAGCATAAGACCTCCCTCTACAGTGAACTCTCAAATCATCACGTAAAGCCCTCAAAAACCTCCTGATTTGAGCCTCTTCAGACTCCATAGCCCGACCCCCATAACAAAGAAGTCGACTGAACTCCAAATCCAGCTCCCGCACTGACCGTGTCCCCTGAGACAACTGAAGGAACTGCACCTCCAAACGATCCAATGCCTCTCTAGGAAAATACTTGCGGTTGAACTCCAAAACGAAGTCAGCCCAAGTCATCTCCCGCTGCACCCTCCTAGCAGCCACAGATCTCCACCACAACTCAGCATCACCACTCAAAAAGTAGACCCATATGTCCACCCAGAACTCCTCAGGACATCTCAGAGTATGGAAATTACGTTCCACTCTCGTCCTCCACGCATCCGCAGCAGTAGGATCTACACCTCCTGAAAACTGCTCAGTGCGCAACCGACCCATCTCTGTCAACATGCTGAGATAACGAGCATGGACCCCCACATCCGCAGCCGCTGGCTGCCGCTCCTCCGCCACCACCGGTGGCACTACCTGAGCCTGAGGTGGTATCACTGGTGATAACCGCTCTAAAACCTGTGCTAGCAAAGCCACAATGTCAACACCAGGGAATCCACCCGCTGGGGCTCCCACACCCGGGACCCTAACATCACCGGCCACTGGAGCATCAACACCGCCCCCTCCGGCCACACTCACAGAATCCCCGGTACTCCCTGCGATTCACCAACACCCTCAGCTGTCACACTCTGGTCCTCGGTCTCACTAACCACTGGGGCTCTGCCCCTACCACGACCACGTCAGCGACCGCGTCCGCGTCCACGACCACGACCAGCAACAGCATCCTCTCTAACCATCTGCACTACCATGAACAGAAGGCTAAGCACACAATTTCTAATTAACACAGAAATAAAAACTCACCGTGGAATCACAAGTAGGCTCGAAGAGGATGTTCTAGGACTCCATGCCACACACAATTGACTAACTCACATAACCAATCAAGACATGCAATCCCAAACATCTACAGCACAAAGCCTAGTGAACCCAAACCTAGAACCGTAAGGGCTCTGATACCAAAATAAAACGACCAACTTTTTTTTTTTTAATAAATAATAAATAATATAATATAAATAAATAATATAACTACAACTAGTGGTCCCATACCCACTAGCCACCTAACCACAAACACAACCAACAGCGGAAATCAATACTACTATCCAAATAAGAATCCAATAATAAAAATATAACATTATTCCACATGATCCAAAACAACATAAATCATAGAACCAGCAACCAGCAACCTAGCAATGTTCTAATGACCCAACTCTAGCAACCTAGCAATGCCAGACAACATACAACCCGAGTCCCTAGAACATCCTCCTCTTCATTGCCTGGATTCCACGATCACACTTTGCCTTTACCTGCACCACAAACACATATTGCAATGCATGAGTATTTTACAAACACTCAGTAAGGCAATCCTCCCATCTAATGGGCTATACACACAAGCAATAGAGTATCAGTAATCTTCACACAACAATCAACACACGACAATAACAAAACAGGACGTAGCATCGACCGATGCCACACTTGCATCGACCGATGCCAAATGGAGAAGCATCGATCGATACAGAAGCTGCATCGATCGATACCCAGTCTGCATCGACCGACGCATGCTCGACGCACACGAAAAACCCTAAAGTTCATTACGCCGTCCTCGCACTCTCATTGCCCGATGCAAGCTATGCATCGATCGACGCAACGTCAAGCACCATGATTTCCCCGAAGCTTCTCGCCGGATTTCGTTCCTACAACCACAAAACTCAATCCCAAGCCACAATAAAGCTCCCTAACGTCCATAACAACAATCTAATACGTCTAACAACAAACAACAAGCAAATCACTGAATTCTCTAGCTTAGATAAGCCATGGTCCTGCACTTACCTGTGCCAAGACGAATCTGAACAGTAAACAAGCAAGAACACGCTTCCAGGAAGCTCCTACAGCAATCCCAGCTACAGATCTCTACAAGAACGCCCCAACTCTCCAAGAATCACCAAGAACTCTCAAGAACTTTTCTCTCTTTTCTTTTCTCTCCCAGAAACGGCCAAACACGAATGAGACCAAAAGAAAACGAGTTAAGGGTTTTCCCTTTCTCTTTTCCCCAAAACGCAACGTTTGACTTAAGTCAAAACGCACAGAATTGAGCCAGCATCGATCGATGCTCCTACTGCATCGATCGATGCACATCCCAAACCAGAATTCCGGTTCACGGATGTTACATGTACTTCCGTTTTATTATAAAGATGATAATTCTCAAAATTTTCATTTATTTATTTATTTATTTAATTATGTTATCCCAATACTTTTAATTTTGTTATCTTTATCTTATATAATAAAATAGAGTTATCTTATAAAACTTTCTTTTTGAGCTTGACAGTGAAATATCTAGAGCTGACATATATCTTATAATAAAACTTTACTTCTTATATTTACAAAAACAAATTTTCTCTTAATCAACAAATCTATTAATACAAAGTCAATATTAATTATATTAGAAGAAATAATTTTGTTAAAGTTTTTATCCGGGTGTATTTATACAAAAAGAGAATATAACTTTTTTTTGTCAAACAAATCGAAACAAGTAGAATTAACTTCTAAAACTTTTTTTAAGCTTAACACGTGGCATATCTGGAACTGACACCTAACCTAGAAAAAAATTACTTCTCATTTTTGTTAAAGCTTAATCCACCAATTTCTAAATAAAAACTAAAATTAATTATATTATAATAAATAATTTTGTAAAATCTTTTACCGGGATATATTTATACAAAAAAAGAATGAAACATTAACACCAAATTCTTCTTCTTCTTTTTATTTTATTTTTGTCAAACAAACCAAAATTTCTTCTAAGATGCTCTACATTGAAAACATTACAATAAGTTCAATTCGTTAAATAAAATAAAAAATTCTGAAGTTATATTAGAATTTCTTTCATTCCTTGGACTTGTTTAAAATAAAAAATATACATAACTAAGTTTGCTTTAATGGAAGATTATTTTCTTTAAACTCTAAATTAGTTTGACTTAACAAAAAGTGGATGCATTTCACATATATTTATGTTTAGATTAGTCCTTGGGATTAAGAGGACAAAATTAAAGATACAAACATGCCAATAAATTATTCATATGTTACCCACCTACACACAACAGCTACAAACTGATATAATTAAACTCGATTCAATGAAAAATAAATTACAATATTTGCCAAAAACAATATACAACCCATAAAATACTAAAAATCTATAACAACTAATAATCCAAGTAAGAACAAAAATAATAATTACAATATATATGAAAAACCATAATACAAACTAATTTTTTTTTGTTTAAATTAGAGACTGGGATTTAAAGATTCAAATCACATCGCTCTATAAATAAGTATACCGAATGAAAGACAAAAAAGAACAAATTACTAAGAAAATCAAATCTTATTTCAGCAACAAACTCCAAATGAATCCTCTATATATTAATAGAGAAACATTTTGTTAAAAATGCTGATGTGTCGTCACTAAAGCGATTTGGAGATTTAATTGCAATTAAGCATCTCAAGATAAACATATTTACAAAAATAAGTCTTTTGATTTATTAAAATTTAAATGTGCCATTAAAATATATAAGGAAATTTTTTTTTATTATTATTTACATAAATGTGTCACTAGAATATTAAGGTAATGTTTCTTTCTATTAGTTTTTTAAAATGAAAGACTTCATCAACTATTAAAAAAAGAAAATATAGTTAATAATATAATTATCATTTTGATAATAAATATAATTATTTAAAGTAAATTACATTTCATAAACTATTAAAAAACTTATTCATCTATTTAACTTTTTGAAATACAAAACTTATTCTCCGATTTTTAAAAATTTGATGACTATTCAATTACTCCTTCTGTTTCACAATAAATGTCATTTTGACACATTTCACACAAATTAAGAAAATATTAAAATATACATATATGTTTATTTAATAAATGTTTAATGGGGTAACTTAGTTATAAATTAAGGGTAAAATATACTAGGTTTCCACAATGAATTTGTTAAAGAGGGGAAACAAATTCAATAGGATAATCTCTCTAGAAAGTAGATCTAAACCTTGAAATTAGAAGTAAGAAAGAAGAACTCAAAGGGATTAGGGTTTATTGCAAAGAATGAAAGAGAACTCAATTATTGTATTCGATTCTGGATGATTTACAATGGAGGATTCGTTCCTTATTTATACATATGAATCGGAACACCTTGAATATTCACTTTCCTTAGTTGACGAAGTGAAATATGGAAAGCTGTCTAATTGTTTGAGTCGGCTGCGCCGCACCGAAGTGAAGCGTATTTCTTCTTCTCCAAGACTTCGTCTCATTCAAATTAACTCCTGATGACCTAATCGACCATTTAACCGGATTTCCGGTTAAATACTCAATTAATATTTCTGGTTTAGCTCGGTATGTTGGGGGTGCTGAATCCCGCACCAACAGGGGGTATGATTGATGTGGTAACATTCTGCAAGGACCACATCTCCCCAAAAACGTTTTGGAACATTGGTGTGAAACATCATGGAGCGGGCCATTTCCATTAAGTGTCTATTCTTCCTTTCTTCTACACCATTTTGTTGAGGAGTGTAGGGGCAGCTTGTTTGATGAATTATGCCATGTTTAGTGAGATGTGGTTTGAAGGCATGACTTGTGTACTCCCCACCATTATCTGATCTCAAAATCTTAATTTTTGCATTATAATGGTTTGTCACAAAATTTTGAAAACTAATAAAGGCTTCAAGGACCCTATCTTTAGCAGGTAGATGAGTTAACCAAGTATACTTAGATTTTTCATCAATAAAAGTAACAAAATATTTTTGGTTTTCTCTAGATAGACATGGTGATGTCCATACATCAGAGTGAACCAGATCAAACATAAGCCTTTATTTGCATAAATAACAATGTTTACCAAGATCAAAGTAACAATTTTCGTATATAGTCAAAGACTTAGGGAAAACTGATTTGCAATGTTTACCAAGAATACAAGCCTCACATTCATCATTTTAAAAAGAAATACTTGGAAACATAAGTTCTAAGGCTCAAGAATGAGGATGTCATAGTCTATCATACCAAATAGCATTGTTTGCTTTAACAATAATTGAATTAAAACAAAGAAATTAGAAGATGGTAGATTCAAGTCCTCAAGCAAGCAGAGATCATCTTTAGTGACTCCTTGTCCAAACACTTTACTTGTTTCAATATCCTGAAAATATACATCATTAGGACCAAATATTGTATAACAATTTAAATCAGTGGTAGCTCTCTTAACCGATAATAAATTTGAAGTAAAACTAGGCATATCGAAAGCTTTAGAGGTTTTATCAAAAAAACTTTAAGTTTCCAATTCTTTATAATGGTACTTTCTCACCATTAGCTATAATAACATTTCCACTAGCAGGTTTAATCTCACTCATTAATTTAGAATCACTAATCGTATGATGAGATGCACCAGAATCAACAATAAGATGTTTAGTTGGTTTTAAAGCAAGATAAGAGTGCATCAAGGTCTGATTTCCTCACCAACTCTGAGCAAGCTGCTAGAGTAGTTCCATTTCCTCCGGAGACTTGATGATTTGGCTCGGAATTCGTTGCTTCTCCCACCATGGTTGCTTGATGAGCTCGTGGTCCTCCACGGTTTGTCATAGGTTGGTTAACTCGAAGATGGGGATGAAGATCCAACACCAGCTCTTGAAATGACCAATCTTCTTACAATGGTCACAAACAGGTGGGTTCTTGTCATCATGTTTGTAGTACCCTTTGTGTGCGGAAGCTATCTCCACCTTGTTAGTCGTTACAAGCTCTCCTTTTCTCCCAAACAAGCCCATGGAGCCATGCTCCTTTTGGATCTGGTTACAAACATCATCAAGACTTGGGAGTTTGTTTGATCTCAAGATATGCTTGATAAGGTCGTTGTAGGAGGGGTTCAATGTTAGAAGTAAATCGAGCACCTTATCTTGTTCTCGCCACTCATTCAGGATAGTCGGATCTAGACTGGCCGGTCGAAGCATCTCAAGCTCTGCCCACATAGACCAAAACTTCCCAAAGTTTTTGGTGAACTTCATATCTTCTTGACTGAGGCTTAATGGCTCTCTTGATCTCGAACACTCGGTTTAAATTGGTGGTGTTTCCGAACACATTTTGTAATGTGTCCCATAGATCTTTAGCCGTTTCACAATATGAGTAGGCTTCAAGTATTGGAGCATCAAGAGAGTTTTGAATGATGGCTAGAACACTTTGGTCTTCTTGAAACCACTTGTCTTCACCTCTAGTGACAACATCTTTGCCTTATTGGGTTGGTGTCTCCTTTGGAGCTTCACTCGAAGTAATACGGGTCCAAAGCCCTCGGACACATAGTGCCGTTTTTGTGGTTCTCGCCCACAACAAATAGTTCTCTTCTTTGAGAGTAACTGGAACAGTCAAGGTCTTAGTACCTTCCATGTCGAAGTGACCGTTGATTAAAGCTTTTGTCCAACAGGTAAAGAGAAGAGACTGGACTTATGGATCCTCTAAATGATACGGACGGCCCATGTTGATCGTTGTACGGACGTACGGATGTATGGACATAGGGACATGGTGTGTGAGTTCTCATAATACTTACACAAGTAAATCATCTCTTTTTCTCTGTTTCTGTTAGAGAGATCTCTTCGACAGTTCGTTCGCCACACATGCATATTAGAGGCATGCCCAAATCACCATTGGCTATAGTTGTTTGCCACACGTCTAACTTTCTCGCCCTCTTCTGATCAGCATAGTATGGATCCGCCATAAATTGCTCCATGGTTTGAGAAGAGAGAAATTAGAGATCTAGATCGGGTTTCAAGATGGAGAGAGTTGATGAGAGAAGAGTTTCAAAGAGAATGAATGAATGGATGGATGAGAGTGAGGAGAGAAAAGAGGATGAACGAAGATTGAGAAATCTTCGGAGCTGTGGTCAAGAAAAAAAAAGAAAAAAAGGAAACCATAAAATTAATGCCACGTGTGCAATATGTGTGTGTTCATATTGTGTGTTCACACATAGTTGTACCAATTAATGCATAGGGTTTTTTCAATTTAATTAGTTATACTAAACCTTAAAAAAAAAAATTTAGTTTGAAAGTTGATTAAACTTAATTAACATACAGTTACAAGCTTTTGGTGTATTCATATGTTAAAACTTGTAATTCTATAACTTTTTCATTCTTACTTGGTTATATTTACAAAGTGACATTAAAAGTGTAAGGAAACACTTGTTGAGATTCTTCCATACCTATTTTGAAAAACTTATTCATTTATAGTATAAAACTCTATAGACCATTTACACATTATGTATTATCAACACTAGTTTTAGGTTTTAGTAATTCATTCTCAATTTTATTATTTTTGGTAGTACCAGTTTTACCATTTTTACTAGTTTTATCTTAGTTGTGCCAGTTTTACTCTCTTCTATACACATTTGTTGAAAGAAAAAAAACATTAATAGACTTCAAATTAAGTTTCAAGAGGGAGTTATGCCATAAAAAAAAGTAGTCAAACCAAACACAATTGATACATTAATCAAACATGAACATTACTAGAATCTCCAAATTACAACCATTGGAGTCCTTGTCTCCGCCGCCTTTTATTCTGCATCCAAAGTCGAGTTTTCGGTCGTTTTTTCCCAGCAGATGCATACTTTTTTATAATTTGATTCGGAGGAATGATCTGCATATCTTTGACTTCATCCAGGACATTCCACCGAGACTTGGTACTAAATAAATTGCCTTGCAATATGAAATTCCCCACGGCTTCGTCCAATAATACTTAAAACAAAACTCATGTAACTCGATATCCTTATCTCCATATTTTTGGAATGTAATGAAAGCCGCCAGTGCGTGCACGCAAGGATTCATTTGTACATCGAAAGACCTGCAACTGCAATTTCTCAATCGCAACTTCACCAAATAAGGCTTTCCGTCATTGTCAATGACATTGTATTCAAGTTCAAAACCATTAGGCTCTGTCACCTTTAGTTTCTCAGCAGTTGTCCGATAATCATGTAAGTAGTTCTCCACTAAAGACACCAATTTTTTTACGACTGATCCAAACACGACATATTTCCGATGTTCATTAAACCATTCAAAGATTTTTTTAAGTATTGCATCAAGCATGGGTATTAAGGGGTACGTCCTTGCCTCTTTAAATCCGATGTTCATCAATTCAACACAGTTACTTGTGGCTAGGTTGTATCTATCTCCTGGAAAATACATTTTGCCAATTTTTTTTTCTGGGTAGATTCTTCAAGATACTTGGCAGTAGAAGGATATCTTGTCGTAAAAGAAGCATAAGCAACTTTGAACACATCCACTGTGTAAAACCTACTACACTCCATGAATCTCCATGCAACAACGTCTTTGTTGACGCTACGAGCATAACCTTTCACATTTTGGGATAAATGTCATATATAATACCCATGATGAGCCAGAGGATACACGTTAGCTATGATTTCTATGAGACTTGAATTTCTATCAGTCATAAATACTTTTTCAGAAGAGTCCCCAACAACGGTTTTCAACATCTCCAAAAACCAATTTTAACTTGCATTATTCCCACCGTCAAGAACACCAAAGGCCACGGGATAATGGTGACAATTAGGATCTTGAGCCGAGGCAAAAACAAGAACACCCGCATCTGTTCTTAAGAAAATTTGCATCCATAGTTATAACTTTCTTCATGACTTGAAACCCTTCAACGCTAACTCCCAAAGCTATGAACAAGTACATGAGTTTTTATTCTCATTCCAATACACATATAATCTTGTACCATGATTAACCTTCTCTAACATATGCAAATAACATCGCTGCATCTTGTAGCTTTCTTCTGGGCTACCTTTCAAATCACTAACAGCTTGAATTTTCCCTCTCAACGCCGTGGAATATGATATATCAACACCTAGTTTGGTCTTGACAAGATCCATGATAATTTTTGGAGGTGGAGTTTCTATTTGCCCTGGATAATCACCATGCAAAAGAGCTATACAACCAAATACAATAAGTTGAGACTCTCCTAACGTTTCCAACAGCTCAGCAACGCCCTACAACAAGCCACACAACCAAAAATGACTTTATAGGAAAGCTGGACATAAACATCATAAAAGAACAGTCTCAAAGACGAAACCCTAAAACAAAAACCAATCGTTAATTATCATATCCCTCCAGTGAAACGCTAGACCTAGAAGTCACGAAGCTTCTCAAAAAATCTCATGTCGATCAGAAACCAGAAGAGACCACGATCCCAGTTATAATCTCTGATGGTCTCAGTTCGCATCTAAGAAAACGTGTCTCACAAAACTGCCAATAACTCATCGAGTTTAAATCCAAATCCACTTCCGTAAAAAGTAGAATGACGATGAGAGGGTTGAGAATAACTCTACCAAATTTCGTTACTTTAAACGAAGATTTGATATATTGAAACTGTTTCCTCCCAAACCCTAACGATTCTGCTTCCTCTTTTAATCTCCTTCACACCACAACAGGCTTCCCTCCTCTCTCTTTCTTTCTCTCAACACTAGTATTGAATAACAGTCACGACCAAAGAGAGAGAAGAGGTGTCCATATTATTATAAATACATCACTTAGGGCTTCTCAAAACCGGGTCTAAACCGGGTGAACTTAAACCAAATCAGACAAATTCATGATTTTACATAAATTGATCGGTTTTCCACTTTTCTTTGAGACACGAGCGTAACAATTGCTATCAGAGCCGAACCCAGACGCGTGTGGAGTCGAGTGGGCTCACACAGTCGGAGGTGACGGTTTTGGTGCGCAACAAGGACATTGCGATCTGTTACTAAAAAATCTATTAAAAATTTTACTCTCAACTTTGTACAGCTTTTTTTTACAGCTTTACATTATTCCGTAAAAACTTACAGCTTTTTCTATACAGATTTGAATATATTACCAATCGAACACATAATCTCAAAGCTTTATTTGAACTTCAGCTTACATAAAAATCGCCTACATGTGTATATGAATTAATTAACCAGGTCGCTATATATTTGTCTTCATGTTAGTCATTGAGTACTAAAACTGATGATTTTTTGTTTGTTTTTTTTGGCGAAAGGTCATACTCATACAACATATAAAGGTCAACAGTAATTACATGTATGAGTCTTTTTTTTTTCTCTCTTTCTTGATGATGAAATATTGAGTTACACGATAAGGCCACAAGAAACAATGTGCTAGCAGAACCATATGCGTTTACCTTTTCTTGTACCGGAAGATTCGTCACCGGCGCGAGCAATCTACGATGAATCGATGATGACTAAATTACGGTTTATTGCCATTTCGAATACTAATACAAACACTTGAATTTTTAAATTATATAAGCCCGACAAAAATATGTTACTATAAGTCTATAATCGACGGACCTATAGTATATTACATCTTTGATGCGATCCAAATCTATCTTTACTTTATTTTGTCGACTTGATTTATTTATTATCAACATGTCACGTAGACTCGTAGAGGAGTCAAGATCGGTGTGTGCACTACAATCGATGAAAGTTTATAATTACTTCTGTCTGTTTTCCAGTTTCCATCTTGGGAGAGGCACTTTGGATGAGGTCTTATTTAAATTGGCACCTTGTTCTAAAATTTAGCCACTTTGGATCAGCTACTTGTTATTTAAATAGAAGAAGATAACTTAAATTATGACCAGATGACTGAATGAGATTGGCTCGCTCTTATTTTATTTTTATGTTTGTGTCGCTTGTGAATAAAATAGTTATGATCCACAAAATCAGATCAAACAGCAGACTCTATTTTATTTACTGTAAAAATTATTATATTTTCCAACTGGTAAAAGATACTACTGTATCATATTCATTCAAAATCTAAATTCAGCTTAGTATTACATTTAATTCAATGTTCCAACAAAACAAATTGTCAAAGTAAATCTATAGATCAATGAACTCTCGAAATATTCCAATACGTGGTAAAAGTTGCAAAGATCAATCTTTTATTAAAGAGGAAATTAGCTCACTAGAGAAAACAGAAAGATTCCGATTTTGATATATATGGTTATACTCTTGTAGAAACCAGATTGATCCCTAAGAGGTTGATTTTTAATTATAGAGACTCAGTAATATTCATAACCGCGGCTAAAGTCGCTGGCTTGGACAGTGGCTGACGTTGTCGGCTCCCAAGACTCACGCATAGGTTCATCGACTGGGTAAACCACGAGCTCACGGACGTTCATCGGTTGGATAACATTTGGATCGGCTCCAAAAAGTAGTTGGCCGAACATTTCTTGCGCCTTCTCGGTGTTGTGACGTCCGTCGAAGAATAGGTAAGACCGTTGGAACTCGCATAGCTTCGAGTGCACGTTAGGTGAACCGCAACCATAAGCATTGTGTGTCCCAACTCCGCAGCACGATGAATTTGTAATGATAAACCCTACGTGTAACAGAGGTTTTGCATATGAGTACTCACATGCATGGTAACATAGGTTATAAAATGAAATGAAATTGAAATTAAACGCCATCATAATTAATCAACTCACGGAAGTTCATGTTCCTCTGCGTCCTACGAAGAATGGCATTGTAGAAATCGAAGACGGTGAACTGGAAACCAGGAGCGGTTTTAGCCATATCGTTCAACATCGGTCCAATTTTTTCGTTGTGTTGCTTAGCCAAATCGTTGAGTTTTTCATAGCATTGATCCGTTCCGGTGTTGTAATCTTGTCTGACGATAGGTAAGCAACCCAATGGAGCTAGGTTTTGGATCACGAACTTACTCGCTCCTGATGAATACAACAAGCTAATATCGTTCTTTAACTTGTTGGTCACGGAAATGACAAAAGCTTGTTGGGCAGATGCATCGGCGTTAGGGTTGTTCTTGGTGAAATTCAAGTAATCGTTTGCACCAATGTATATCATAAACACCGACTTCTTGATGAAGTCATCATTCCAGTTTGCTGGTTTCATTTGATTGAATTTTTTCACTTGTTGTATCAGACTCAACTAAATAACAAAAAAAAAAAAAAAAGGAAACCCAATTTGCAATTGTTAAACTAAAGCTTATTGACTTGAAGTCTGCACCCAAATAAAGTGAAGCTTCAATATTGATTTAAAAGTAACAAGAGGGCTATGTAAAGTAAACACACAAAATGTCCTAGCTCAGTGTATGCGAAGATTTAAATAATTTTATTCGAGTTCATTAGTTGAATATTATAGATATACTTGGTTACAAGAAAATTAGCTAAGTAGACTTACAGATTCCACCGGAGCTCCGAGAAGAGTAGCATCAGCGACGGCGAAACTAGCTCCACGTGAGACATTTACGTTCGGTTTAAGCGCAGCCGGGATCTCGATCGGAATCCCCATGAATTTAGCTGTGTTAAAAGTATGCGGACGAAAAATAATAAATAAATCATTTCCATGTGATTAGTGAAACTATGCACGAATTAATCTTCCTTTTTGTCTTATGAAGTGTTTTTTTGAACGTTATTTTAAGTAGTTAATGGCAAGACTCGTGATATCTTTAACATGTTTCAAGATTTGGAGACTAGTGCAACAAAAAAAAGAATAAAAAAAAAAGAAGGTTTTACGAACCGACGAAGTCCGGAGCGATGAGGCCGTCGGAGAATTTGCCGTAGGGATCATCTCGGGATTTTCCGTACGGCCAGAAACCTTGAGCGACGAAAGCTTTAGCGAGAGTCTGTTTGTTTCCGGCGTCGAAGTTGGAGTCGCCGAAGGTAAACAAGCCCACCGCCGGAATAGTCTGTCCGGCGACGGTGATCGGGTTGTGAAAGAGGGTCAATACCAAAAATAGCCCTAGAACACCGACTAAATTACAGTGGTCTGCCATCACCCTTTAGTATAGAGAGAGTAGTGGGAGAGTGAGAGATACACAGACAGAACAGTGAGTGAACCAATTGAAGTGCCTTTAGCTCGTATACCGATTCGTTATATAAATAGATTTGACATCAGAACCAAGGATTCATTAGCAGAATACATTCTCTCTCATCGACACGCACTAGTTTGGTATTTACTGTGTATGTGAATAGACTGTAACACCCTCAACACATATTAACATCTTTGTTTTTTTTTTACATAGCACATTCTTAGTGCATTTTTAACCAATTTTTCCATTTTTTCTTTCAAAAAAGAATAACTCTATTTTGAAGATGTACTTTTCTCCAACCCTACTCCGTTTATGAGTTAAAATGGATATTTAAGTTTTAGTGTAAAATAAAATGAATGTCTCCAAATATAAAGAAAAAATAGAAGATTTTAATTTTTTAATAAAAATGGAGATAAGTTGGAGATGGTCTTACTTCTGGTTCCATGTTTGATTCTTTCACCGACCAAACGAGCGAGACTCCTCTTATCTCCTCCAGCATCTCTCCAGTGGAACCTCACTGTCCTCGCCTCTTCGGTGATAAGCCCTGAATCTCTCTTGTGACAGCTTATATCTCAGTCGCCGGCATTTAGATAGTTCGATTTGTAAAATAAAAATCAAACATGGAACTAACTAATTTGCAGGAAAATGGCAAATGATGGGATCTCTCTTTTTAGATGTAAACAGATTACACACGTTATATACGTAAAATTGATCACTAACGTCCAAGTATATAATTAATACTGGGTTAAATAAATGATTAACGTGGATCAGTAGGTATTTATTTTAACAAGTTATATGATAATAGTATTTAGTAATAAGTTATCATGCACGCACGATTCGTACTTTGAATAGTTTATTACAGTGACATATAAATCATGTTTTACACAATGATAAATGAAAAGTGAATTACGTAAATCTAAGTTGTTTTCTAAACTCATTTACTATTGTTCTATGTAAGTTGTTATGGATATCATGTCACCAATTAAGCTTGCTTGTGAACATATAACGTTTGTCTCACAATAACCAAGTTAGTTGCTAATAAATTACTTATCAAGTAAAAAAAATTACTTAACAAGTTAAAGTAACCGTTTACTGCGATAAATAAAAAAGTTAAGACAGCTTTCTAATTAAAGAAGTTTCTGTAATTAACTTAAACTAGGTTAGATCCGCACTACGCCGCGGGATACTTTTATAACTATTTATAGATATATTGAATTGTTGAAAAATATAGTTGTGTTTGAATTCTAATTAAAATTTAAAAAATCTTTTTTAAAAGTGAATCATATATAATCTAAACTTTAAAGTCATGTTCCATTAAACATGATTCTCTTCCAAAAAAAAATCTAGAGGATTTCTAATATCTAAATTCTAATTTGTTGGATCCAAATGTCTTTGTTTTGCAACGTCAGACTGAAAAAAGTGAGAAAAGTGAGTAGAGAAAACATTTTTATTCCTAAATTTGTTTATCCTTTTTCTAAAGAGAAATTCTCAATAAAAAATTTTAAAGTGGCACGACTTTAAACCTTCAAAATTTTCAACTCCAACAATAAACCACTAAATGATTTTGGGTGTCACTTAAAACCTTGAAAATGGTTTTTGAATTCACGGGCACATATAAAAATTAACGGAAAATGATTATATCAGCTAAATAGACCAAACATATACAAATAAATAAATATATCAATATTAGCTAAATACATTATCTTCTTCCTCAGTATATCAACTTCCATCACATACACAGTAACACAAACACAGAAAAATTGGTCCATCATAAAAAAAAACAAAGAAAAAAGAAAGAAACAACAAAGAAACGTGAGGACCAAAAGAAACCAAAGCTTTTGATTTTGGACAGTTGGGATACAAACAATTTCCCACATGAAAATTAGAAAATAAGTTTCTAATATATAAGCCAAGACCAACTCCAATTAGTATGAGGCCTTTTGGGAAGGAGCCCAATAAGAAATCCGTCCGGGCTGGGCCCAAAGCGGACAATATCATACTAATAAGGGAGTTGGCTTGGTCTTGAAAAAGCCCAACAAATTGGTATCAGAGCCTAGGTCGAAAAGTGGACCTAGGGGAGTGGGTGTGGGCTATGTGGGAAGATCTCTCAGAAAAAGATGACATGATTAAGGGTGTCTCAAGAATACTTCAGGAATAAGGGGGTACCGGAGCCTAGGTACCTGGGTTTCGCTGAAGGGGAGGCCAAAGTATCGTGGTACATAGTTTGAGGGGAGGTTTGTTGGGATACAAACAATGTCCCACATCTGAAGATTAGAAAATAAGTTTCTAATATATAAGCCAAGACCAACTCCAATTAGTATGAGGCTTTTTGGGAAGGAGGCCAATAAGAAATCCGTGCGGGCTGGGCCCAAAGCGGACAATATCATACTAATAAGGGAGTTGGCTTGGGCTTGAAAAAGCCCAACATGGACAAACCAAGAACTTTCAGAGATTACCTTGAGCCAATCTGGTCTGGTTCTTCTGCATATAAGACATCGATAACAGAACGCAGGAGATCCCGATCATCGATATTTACAGGCGTCACCCTCAACAGATTGGAAACCCGGTTGGACATGATTGGCAGACGTGATAATGGAGCTTGTGGTCCACCACCAATTCGGAAGAGAAACAAGAGATCACTAACACTTGATGTACTGGCATACAGAGAGAGGTTTTTCGATAGACCGTAAAAATATTTCTGGAAAACTAAGCTTTTTAGTTTTGAATTTTATTTCCAAAGACATGAAAATTGGATAATAAAGGATATGATTGAAAACATGTACCTGAATCCTAATAGTCCTTAGACTTTGATGGTAATCTTTGTCCCTGGCTACAATTCACCAGACTTGTGAAGAAGCAAGCAGAGTAATTAAAGAAAAAGCAGTTCATTTCGAAACATAAGAGATGTGAAAGTTTAATCTTGACAATGATGTTAGGAAAGGATGCACCGTGAGTCTTGCCAAGATCATTCTGCTATATATGGAAATGACATTAGACCGTTTACACAAAATGAAGTTCCACGAAATACAAATGCCCGTTTGTAGATGATGAAGTTAACAAGAGGGGATAGAAAACCTGGTGCTCTCTACTAAAAATTAGAAAGAGACTCTTTTCTTTCCTTTATAAACGCCTTGAATGCCATTGTTTGAGAAGCACAACCATGTGAATAAGAACTCTCATTTCACACTCTACTTGGATAATTCTTCTGATTCTGTAAAATTAAAAAATACAAATGGAACTCAAACATAACATGAACTATTATACAAAAAGGGCAATTGAAGAGTTTTTGGGGTCGTGTTAACGTACATCAGATTTAATTTAGGAGATGAAACAGACCTCGAAAATTTCCTCTTAAGATACGCTCGAAGAGAAACACAAACAGAGAACTTTCTAATTTTTTACAAACCCAAAGATATACACGCCATCATTTGTTGCAGGCACTATCTCACATGTTGATTTGAAATCAACGTGCATAAAAAAAAATACAACCTATGATCACATTGACAAACAATATTGACATAAACAACCAATATATGGCCACTGGCCAGGCATCATAGCAAACTCTTCTAAAAGAATTGGGGAGTTTAAGGATCTTTACCATAAGTTTAAGAAATAGCTTAAAGTTTACTACTTTCTTCTCGCTATACTCTTTTTTTTTTTTTCGATCTCTCGCTATACTCTTTTAGAAAAATCATATTTTTATATTGTACCTTTGGATAAGAAGGGAATTTTCCAAGAATTTGCATGGAGACGCAATATAGTGTAAGCTCATCAAACCACTGGCCACAATTTTCAAGCATGATTCTTACTTGTTTCCACAATCTTTGTCGAACCGGCCCGCAAGTTCTTGAGACAGTCATACAAAGGATCAAACTCTACAAATCAAATTTCTTGAATCAACTATCTGCTTACCCTTGATCGAACAAACTTAGATTAAAAATAATTTTACGAACCATTTTTATGGAGGAAGCGGTGAAGGAGAAAGATAGATCTGTAAGAGATGAGACAAGGTGCAACTTAGATCGAATCAATAAACCCATTGCTGCTCGGAATCGTAATGCTTCTCATAGGCGATATGTGAAGATGTATCCTTCATCGTGCAGCCCCGTAGTCATAATCAGATCAAACAAATCGAATAAACTCCTTATTCCACTAAATCCCGAAGTCCATGGAGTAAACGACGAGAAAAAAGAAGAAATCGATCATCGATTGATTAAACGCACAAGCACAGTCGACCATCATAGAAACGACGACGAAGAAGATATCGAGAATCGTTTCTCTTTTTTTTTTCCACCAAGGAGTAAGTAAAAAAGCTGATATGTATTAATGTTATAATTTGATTGGTTACTTGTTTTTACTGATGTGTCAACACCAGATTCAATACAGAATCTGATGTGTCAAGCAAGGAAAGCAACACATTGTGTTTTTATTGTATTGAAAAGAAGGATACATCTATATTAACATTTTCACAGCATTTTTTTGAGAAACCCCTTGGAGTTCTAAACTATTTACAATCTTATGTCATTGACATTTATTATTTGTCACATATTTAGCAACAAAAAATCTAGTCAATTATTTCCTTTATCAGAACCCTATAAATCAGTTGTAAATCGATTTTGTATATGCGTCATTATTACTTACCACATTCAATTCCGAAATTAATTTTCTCCCTTAACTTTTACTCCCTCCGTTTCATAAAGAGTGTCATTCTGGAGAAATTTTTTTGTTTCACAAAGAATGTCATTTTATATTTCCAATGAGTGTTCTAATGCTAAATTTTCTTTTTTACCCCTAAACCCAAAACTATTTTCACTGAATTTAGATCATTAATCACTTATTAAATAGGGGTAAATATGTATAATTCAAACTTTTTTTAATTTGTGTGAAATGTGTCAGAATGACACTCTTTATGAAACAGAGGGAGCTAATAAATTCTTGCATATTTATGAAACAAATGTAATTCTTGCATATTTATGAAACAAATGTAATTAATGTAAACAGAGGGAGTTTTGCATATTTAATAAATTAATGTAAACAAATGTAATTCTTGGATTAAAAACAAATGTAATTCTTGGTTTTGCATATACCAAGAAAAAAAACAAATTAAAGTCTCAGAAAAATTGAATAAGATAAAGTTAATATATTCCTAATAATCAAAATTTTGTGAATATTTAATCCCTAATTAGTAGCATCAACAGTTAAATCTATTGCGTGCAAAGGTTGAAATGTTCAACCTAATTTAGAGCCTATAAATTACTTGGCCCCTAATCGCAAGTTAGCATCACCAACAATATCAAATATACGGTTTAATTAATTGTTTTGTCAAACACCCTTTCTCTTCACAATTAGCATGGTGTTTGACTTATCATATCAATAAAATTAAGTTTTCAGTTTCTACTCATGACTAACCACCGTCTGTATCGTCATGTCTATATTTTTGTTAACTAATATGCATTATATGCTAATTGTTTTGTTGATATATTAGATACATATAATTCAATATCACCCACTTATAAACAAATTTTGATAGACTTTTAAATTTCTCTTTTATTATCATTTTTCTATTATTAACTTTTTTTTTACAGCATATTACTGTTTAAAACATGTTATCTCAAAGGGGAAAGAGAAAGACATTTGAGCTCTATAACACATACATCTTGATACTAATCACGTTATATGAGATTCTTATGCATTTTTTTTCTTTCAAAAGACAACAAAATAACTAAGGTCACCAAGGGAAAAACTAACACTTATCTTTTTGACAGTAACATTATCTTTTCTAAAATAATATTTTCTTTATTTCACTTGGTTTATCATTTTTAATATATTTTAACATCATTTAAAAATTTTCAAAGTATGATTATTGATGGAATTAAAATTACTAAAAGCTTAAAATATCATGTATATGTGAACTTATAAATGTTAAATATGTTATAAAACGGGGTTATATTGCAGAATGCATTATAAGATTAAACGGTTTACAGTACATTAGTATAAATTTTAAAAAAATAGCATTAGTCCCACGCTTAAACACGGGTTAAATCTTCATCTTATTGTTTGTTAACACTATAAATTTTAGAATATTATGTAAAAACAAATTGTACCATGCGTGAAATTCTAGAAATGATAATCAAAATAAAATTTTACAATCATAAACACTAAACAAAAAAAACAATATTAACAAAAAAAAATGCAACTTAAAATTTAAAAATTTTAGCTATAAAAAGTTATCATGCGGTGTACCGCAGGTTAAAATCTAGTATAGTAAACAAAATTCAAATCATTAGTTAATGATAACGTGTAGCGCGAGGTTCATTTTTTTACTACTAGTTGAATACCCGTGCTATGCGTGGGCTTATGACTTACCGTTTTTTAACAATTTTACTACTAATTTATTTTTTATGTAGAGTTTATCTTTGTTTTTTTAATTGTGGAAATCTTGAAAAATATAATTTGACGTTGATTGTTTTAATACTTCATATATAGTTTCTCATTTTGTAATCGAATTATTAGATACATGCATAAACAACTTTGTTTTGAGAGATTTAAACATTCTACAATTCTTGTCTAAAACTTCAAAAAAAAATATTTAAAATGAAACATTGATCTAAGGATGCATATTTTGTAACAAAGAGTTTTTTTTGGTTGAATAAATTTTACATTCATTCAAAAAAAAACTTAAGTATTTAGATATAATCATACTTAATCAACTTCTCAATTAAATACTATGAAACACTAACATTTCCTTTTATCAAGAATTACAGCTTGGCTAAATGTTTAATAGATATAGTTAAGATAGACATCTTCTTTTCATGTTAGCTTTTCAATTTCTTGAATATAACTCTAGAATTTGGATTTTAATAAGAATTTCATTCAGTTTTCTTTTTGACAACTTCTAAATATTAGAATATGAAAACCAACAGTCATGAATTTATTCAACTATCTTTCTCTTTGTCTCTGTATTTTTCTAAACCAACATTTTACAGTTTTATTCAACTATCTTCCATTTGATAGTGAACAAAACCTCAATCTTTTTTATATAAAAAAAAATTATTTCTTTCATGAATTTCTCTATAATATTAATTAATATCTCTCTATCATTGCTGCAACTCTTCAAACTATTGACAAAATTGTAATGTCTAAACCATATGCCCATACATTCATGGTTTACACTAAGAGGAAAAAGTGGTGCTTTGATTCACTCTCGATGCCCTTTTGTCTTTTGGTTATCCATCTATTTACTTGGGACATGTTCTAAGCCTCTCTAAATTTCTTATGTAAATACTGAAACTGTTTGTGATATAAAAAAAGAATAAAAGACATGAAAAATGTTTCATATTCCTTTAAGTTAGGTCTGTTTGCTTTTAATGAGGATAGACATGTGGTACTTTCTCCATTGCTGACGTGTTACTCAAATGGAGAGAGTTGGCCATCTTTCATAGTATAGATTCCTAATAAATGATTATCGATCAATTGAAGAGGTGTTATTGAATTGTAATTTTCAGTTGATTTTTAAAATCTTTGATAAATTCAAAACACACATATATATAAATACGTATATGTAACTTGGGTGATCAGGCTCAACGGATAACATGAGCATCTAACCAGGCTGCGTAAGACTTTTGTTGTAACTTGTTTCGGGTCAAGGGGCCATGAGATCTGACTTATTCCAGAGCCAGGAGAGCTATCTGAAAACCTCAGACTCAGACATGTTTGTAGAGTAGTTTCTAGGATGGATCGAATCTAAAGTAGCTTATTACAACCGTTTGTCCAAAAAAAAACGAAAAGTAGCTCATTACAACATTTCTTGTCTTACTACCACAGCAAGATTATGCTCTTGTCGTGTGGGTTATACGATAATTTTTGTTAATAACAATTCATATTTGTTGGATATGGGCTTCGCCCCCAATATTTGCACAAATAGAAGATCCATCAAATTTTAGGGCTTCAAGTCATAAAATTAGCTCATCTGATTGCAGGGGAAAAATCGTCATTTACGGAAAATACATAATGAATCTTAGATCAATTGCCCACTATAAATACTAGATGTCATTGTCAAGGCAAGGGATCCAAAAATTTCGACAATCAGAGAGACAAGAGCAATTAACTTTCATATTAACTGCGCTTAGCACTTTAATTGTTATTTATGTAAACTCTTACTTCGATTCTACGATAATAAAAGGATCAGTTCCGATCTTATCCCTAAAACATCCATACTTTTTATATTGTCGAGTCCTTACATCAACAATATTAACCCCGTCTGACGGATTACTGGTTTCTATTTTATTTCAAAACTATATTTTTTCTAATAGTAGTATCAAGATAGTGCATTATTAGAGGCCAGATCAAGATTTAAAATTATATATATTTCAATGAAATATTTTTTGAAAGAGAACATGTAGAGTTAAACCTCTCTCTTGTTGTTTCCTCGAATTAATATTAATTTTGTTTACCATCCAAGTGTCTATAAAATTAAGGATAGAGTTGAAAAAGAATCTGAGAAGCAAACATGATGACTGACGCTTAGTTTCATTCTGGTAGATGTGACGATTGCTAAGCCTACAAGTTCCATTCGGTTTCATTGGAGATAATTTCTTTATATTCACACTACTGTAAACCCTATACAAATTATTAAACGAAATTAGATCTGAACAAATATTTAAAGATTGTTGATATATGAATTATAAAATTAGAATTAGTGTAATAATTGTTTATTCAACCAAACATTAATTAAAAAGAACTCTAAAGTTGGTAGTCTAAACCGGAGGAAAAAAGTTATAATTAGTAAAATAGAACTTATAATTATTAAAATCCTAATATATTTTCAATCAAGTCTACTATATATATTAATTTAAAAATAATATATAAATTTAATATTAGTGTATTAGTTAAGTTAGCATTTTATTATACAATAATGAAACGACCTGACCCGTTTTTGTTTTTAATATAATAAATAACTAGTGATCTCATACTCAATAACATCCTAACTCTAATAAACACAACAACGGAAACAAATCATCATCAAACCAATAACATTTAACCAACAATTATCCAATAACTAATAAACCAATAATAAATCAACCAATAATTCCAAATAACCAACATAACCAAGGAATCAGCAATCCTAGGCAACATGCTAAAGACTCGACTCTAGCAACCTATCTGAAGCTAGTCATCAACCAATCGAGCCACTAGAACATTCTTTTATTCATTGCCTAGATTCCACGATCACATTTTACATTTACTTGCATCACAAACAACAATTGAGACACATGGGTATTATCACAAATTAATACTCATTGAGGCAATCCTCTCATCTACTAGGCTATACGCACAAAAAATTGACAATCTCTAATCAACAAACAACAAATAATACAATCAAACCATGCAACAAAAAAAGTTCAGACGCTGCTGAAGGATGGTGTCGACCGAAATCCTCCTAGTGTCAATCGACAATGACACCTGATGAAGGTTGTGTCGACCGACACACTCCTTGTATCGATTGACGCCTGCTTGACATTTCCCAAAAACCCTAATCCGCATCGACAGACACCTCCACATGGCATCGATTGATGCTCGTTAGGTTTTATCGCGCCATTCTCACACTGTGTCGACCGACACACTCCTTGCATCGATCGACACAGACGTCGAGCATCTTTTTCCTGCGATCTCCATCGTGAATCCCAGTCCCATAACGCCTTCCTCTCAAGGCACACACAGAACGAATCCCAAGCCACAGAGACACGCAAAACTCATAACAATCAAGGTAAATACATCAACAAATCAACAAAAACACAGAAACATAGAATCTTCAAGCTTATATCAGTCATGGTCATGCACTCACCTTCGAGAATAACGAAACTGATTCTAAAACCCACGAAAACAGTTTCATAACAAGCTTCTTCCACGCTCCTAGCCTCATATCTCCACTTTAAAAGAAAGATCTCTCAAGAACAGGTATTAAAATCTCTAAAAACTATCAAAAACAACTTATCTCTTTTGTTTTCTCACTAGGAACGACAATAAAGGCTAATACTCTCAAAGTCGTCGTGTTCCCACTTTTTATACCCGATTTTAGGATTTCCTAAGTAGACCACACTGAACCTACAGTTTAAAATCGAAATCGGCTAAACCGCAGATGTTTATGTTGACCGACACATTTCTTGTGTCGACTGACACACATCCCTTAACCATCCTTCAATGTTACAAATAGTATATGTTCAAACTTTATAAACTACATTTTTCTTTTCTTTAGGCATAAACCTGTCAAGCGGATCTAATTCACGATCCATCCTACACAGCATAATTATATGTTTTTGATATGCACCAATTCATCCCGTCAAATTCACAAAAAAAAATATATATAGATATATAGTTGACTTGCATCATTCCCACTTGAATCTTTAGATACCCATGGATATAACTCGCATAAAATTAAATAATATACAATAGCAAAAAAAAAAAACATAAATTCAGTTGACAAAAAAAACATAATTCATAATTTAAAAAACTCAAAATATAAAATTTATTATTAATAAGTTTCTAAAAGATAAAATTTATAAAGAGTAAACATGAAAATATATTTTATCAACATTCGGGCCATTCCTATACTCATAGTTACAAAATTCACATTTTTGAAATATGTAGTAATAATGAAAATATCGTGAATCTTACATAAATATTCAATTCTTCAAGATTTTTTTTTTTAAAAAAAAACTAAATGAATAGAATGTGCATTAATTTTCATAGAACTTAATAATTTGTCTTCTAACATTCTTAGAACATGAGTAAATTTAAGAATATGTAGTTTAATTTTTGTAGAATAAAGAAGAAAGTATAGAATATGTATTCTAAACTTTATAGAAATTAGAGTTATATGTATTGTTGAACAAAATTGACTTCTAAATTTCGTAGAACATGAGAGTGTAGAATAGTTGAGTGAATCGAGATTCCAATTTTGATACGATTGTGTATTCCGATTTGCTAAATTTCGTAGAACATGAGAGTGTAGAATAGTTGAGTGAATCGAGATTCCGATTTTTTTTCTCAAAATATACTTATATTGATTTAAGGCTGATCAATACACAGTTTTTCATGGAGCCATAGAGGTTTAATTACAGATTTAGCATAAAAAGTGAAATCATTACATCCAAACTGTGCTAACAAATGAGTTGATTTATTACAGGTTCTTTTTGTAAAAACAGAGATAAAGAATTGAATGTTTGAAATCCAAAATTTTAAATCAAGAAGAATGTTTATGAGCTGTCTGTGTCTCTTTCCACCATTGATGATGTTTGTTAGAACTTCACAATCTCCTTCTAAAATTATTGATGTGTATCCTCTGATCCAAGATTGTTGTAAAGTTACAAGCATAGTTTTTGCTTCTGCTTCCAGTGGGGAGGAAGTATGTGTAAAACGAGCTGCACCCAATCTAAAACCGAACCTGAGTTGTTTCGAATAATCCATCCTCCAGTTGCTTCATGATTATGATTGTTATATCCAGCATCAAAGTTGCATTTCACATATCCAACTGTTGGCGGTCTCCACCTATCAAGATTACGGTTTTCATCTCCTCTCTGATTTTGTTGTTCTGTGCGATGAGTTAGCTCATAGTATTGTTTCGCATCTGATTTTGACCATAAAACAGTTTTTGATGGACTTTCCCTAATGTTATTAAAAACCACATTATTTCTTGCTTTCCAAATTCTCCATAATAAACAAATAGGTATCATTGATTCAGCATTTGAGTTTGCAGTGTTGAGAATTGAAGTAACAAGAGTTAAAATATTCTCTTCCGCATCATTTGCTAGATTTGCTATGTTAATATGAGAGGTATTTGAAAAGCGCCAGACCATAAGTGCGAAAGGACATGTGAATAATGCATGGTTGATCGTTTCCTCTGCTTTATGACATCTAGAACATAAAGTATCCAAGTTCATACCACGGGAACGTAACCGAGATAAGGTTGGAAGACTTCGTGAGATAATTTGCCAAAGAAAGTGTTTTAACTTTGGAATGACTGGTAGTCTCCAGATTTTGCGCTTAAGATCAGGTAAACCATGTGGTATGTCTGGTGGGATATCACACGAAAGAGGATCATGTGTTAACAGCCAGTAGCCTGATTTTACAGTGTAGTCGCCCAAAGGACTGTAATTCCATATGAGAGAATCCGATTGATCAGCTTGTGAAAGAAACATGTTTTTGATTTCATCAATATCCTCAGCTCTGATTGTTGTTCCAAGCTTAACCATATCCCATGACCTACTTGTCCCGAAACTGACATGAGAGTATTTATGGTGTCATTGTTTCCATCGTTGACAGCAGTAATAGGTCTTGGAGGATGTGAATCGAGAACATTGTCTATGCCTAATCTTATCGTTTTTCCATCACCAATGTTGAACCTTGATCCTTTTTTTATTAGAGAGATGCCAACTAAAATAGATGACCCACTAGTAAAATCCTGGTATATAGTTACGTAATATTGATACGTAAAAATTTGTAACAAAAAATATCTACAATAAGTTACTAAATAGTGACAAATTATTGGATATATTTTTTTGTGAGTAATTTGTTACTTTTCGTCGGAAAATAGTGACAAAAAGCTACAAGGCAAATTCGAAGCGAATTTGTCACAATATTTGGGACATAATCTTTTGTAGCACATGGGCAATTGTAGCGAATTGTAGTATAATAGTTCACTCATAGCAAGACCTAAATTATATTTTCGTTTTTCTTCTCTTCTCCTTCGTCTCTCCCCCTTCAGAATATTCATCCGAAAAAAGCAAGCTTCTTCTCACTATTTTCATCTTATTCTGATACATAGTTTTGGTGGATTTTATCAGTTCCGCCTCAGATTTCAGATCGATCCATCATCTCTTTGTCCCAGATCCATCAAGTAGCCTCAGATTTCCATATCCATCATCCTCGACGCGGCGATGAAATGGCAGGGCTCGTCGCTGACTACGCCTTCAAGCTATAACGCCGCCGTTTCTATTGTCGTTGATGTCTCCTTTTATCTCACACGATTCCAGTTTCGGGTTACTAACAGAGATTTCATTGAGGAGGAGCAGAAACTTGGTGAGATTAGGAGACAATTGAAACCGAGTTTCTCTTCTTCTACTCCGCGTCAATCGTAATGGGGGAGTTTGATTTGGAAAGCTTTGCTTGGATTTAGGGTTATTGCGTTTGTTGTCTTGTTTCGTTTTCTGTAATGGTCTACTGATAGAGATAAATGATGGGCTTGTGATTCTTTCTAAAATTGCAAAGAGTTCGGGTTAAAGTTTCAGACATTCTTCTAGCTTCACTTTACATATTTCATGTTCAACTATCTCAAGATGTCTCTAAGTTTAGGTTTGGTTCTCGGCTGAGCTCAAAGTGTTTCTTGCTAGATGTCTTTTTTAAAGCTAATCAAGTTTTCCAAAGATTTGATTTATAGTTGGCTAGATGACTCTGATTTTTCTTTTTTCACCTGTTGTTTCTTGTGCTTCTCTCTACGCTGCTAGATTTGTTTGGTTTGGCCAGAATCTCAAGTTTTGAATCAAGACTTCATCGTTGGTCTGCAAAGAAGGGAAGCAAGAGAATCATCATTGTTGTGTCGTTCCCTAATTTCTATTTCAGAATTTGTAAAATCTGCTTGAAATTGGAGAATTATAACAGAAGAATTTTACTTCTTGGTTTACAGGTGTAGTCGACTGCAGTTTAGTCCATATATCCAATACCATTGATATCTTGCAGGCATTCTTTACTGAGCTGGATCATGAGGAAGAAGAAAAATTGTCAAGTACTGGTTAGTTATTCGTCTTTACACATAAATGAACAAATGTTCTGGAGATTGAAAAAGTAAAGAACCTTTGATTCAGTTTTAACCTCCAATGTTTGCAGGAACGAAGGTAAATTGTTGTAAGAAGTGCAAGTGGCTATCTCGGTTCAAGAAGTTTTTCTATGTTCTCGATGAACACTTGCAGGACATGCTGGAAAATGAGTTTTATGTTGGTGCTTACAAGGTATATTCACTTGGTTTCTAATTTTTTGGCATTATAAAGAGTTGAATCTTTATTTTTCAATAACTCTTGTGTTTTTCTGTTATGGACTATTCAACATGACTTGAGCTTTTTGATCACTATTCACTAGAGTGTGATAAGTGAGTCATAGTACTAAGTTTGACGTTTCATGGAAAATTATGTGTGTCCTATTGTTTGATGGTGTGAGATTCAAAGGGGATGGTAACAGCCACTGGGAGTGTGTGTGCCACTGTATAATAAGATCAACTAATATGACTTCTATATATTGTGTTCTTTTCCTTTGTCGTTGTTGTGCTTCTGTTGGATCACATTTCATACTTATTTGGTGTTTGCATTGCAGCAAGTAGACCATGGAGATGAACAATCAACAATGGAGGTTGTTGGCATAAAGAGAGAGATGGACACACATTCTCAGCTTGTGTGGTTAGTGTTTCTATCTATAAAGCATTTTAGAGAGTCTGTTTCTAGATTACAAAATTTAGTTTTGTTTTTTCACAGTCCCAAGAGACGTGATAAGTACTCTCAGCGAACACAAGGGACCATTTTTCTCCTGAAGTGGAACAAGAAGAGTGATTATCTTCTTACTGGTAGTGTTAATAGAACCGCAACCATTGTTCATGACCTTCGAGAGCATACCAATGGAGTTCTTTAGTCCAATATGAATAGAAGTACTTATGATGTTTTATGAGAGCTTATTTTTGATAAAAGGCGTTTAATGATGAACTACTTTGTAAAATTACAGTTATATATCATTTGATGATTAATGGAAAGAAACATGCTTTGTAAGTTCGTAACAAATTGGTTTTGTAGCATATAATTAATTGGATTTCCATTTTATATATTTGGAATAATATAGCAATACATCATTTTATGACGTAGCTTACTGTCTCAAACGTACTACAAGTATTATGTGGTTTGTTGTAGCAAATTGTTACGTTTTTAAACACACTTTATGTAACAAATAGCTACATTATGCAGTGACAAATAGTAGCACTTTACCACATATATGATAGTCGCTAATTTGTAGCAAGTTGTTACACTTAGTGATGATAAAAAAATTTGCTACACCCAAATAGTTACTAATTTTATTTGTCACAAAACTGTAACAAATAATTTGTTGCTATGGAAAACAAGTAATACTTACAAAATTTTTCGTAACTATATGCTTGGTTTTTACTAGTGACCAGCCATAAGATTGATTTTTCCTTGGTTTAGTTTCTAGCATCGTTGTGTCTCTATAATAACGAGCCTTCATTATTTCTAGCACCGTTGTGAATTAGACGCCACACTTGTTTAGATAGAAGAGCATCGTTAAATTTTTCAAGATCCCGAAAGCCTAGTCCCCCCCTCTTTTTTTGAAAATTGCAGTTTTTTCCAAGCTATCCAGGGAATTCCTTTGTGTTGAGCATCTTTCTCCCACCAATATTTCATAAGTATAGATTCAATATATGTTATAACACCCTTTGGGAGTTTAAAACAAGACATAGCATATACAGGCATAGCTAACGCAACTGATTTGAGCATTATTTCTTTGCCTGCTGGGGATAGTCTCCTCACACTCCAACTAGATGTTCTCTGTTTCACTTTTGTTATTATATACTCAAACATTTCTTTTTTTTTCTTGCCAAACTGCTCCGGTAAACCCAAGTATTTACCTCCACCTCCATGATTCGGGATATCTAATATCGTTTTTAACCTGTTTTGCATTGAACGATACACGCGTGTACCAAAAGTTATCATAGATTTGGCCGTGTTGATTTGTTGACCGGAGTATTATTCGTAAACATCAAAGACTTCTTTCAATGCTCTGCAATTTTTCACATTAGCTTGGCAAAAAAAGAGACAGTCATCTGCAAATTGGAGGTGAGTTATTCTGGGTGTATTATCTCCCACTTTAACACCTTTGATATCTTTATCTGCTACTCTTGATTGGAGAAGGTGACTTAGTATGTCTGAGCATAATATGAAAAGGTAAGGGGAGAGAGGGTCCCCTTGTCTAATGCCTCTGCTTGGTTTGATATGTCCAAAAGGTGAACCATTGATTAGTACCGAGTAACTCACCGATTCTACAGTGGCCATGATCCATGTTATCCACTTCTCGCTAAAACCAAAGAGTTGAAGAGTTGATCTAAGGAAGTTCCATTCAACACGGTCATAAGCTTTACTAACATCAATTTTGACCGCCATATACGATTTAGACACTCTCTTTTGGGTTTTAAGGGAATGCATGACTTCGTGGGCTAACATGACATTATCTTGGATCAGTCGTCCCGAAATGAAAGCTGCTTGTGCATCTGATATTATCCCATTCAAGTGTTTTTTCAGCCGGCCTACTAAGCACTTTGAGATGATTTTATACATTACATTGTATAGTGCTATAGGTCGATAATCTGAAAATGTGATTGGATTGTCTATCTTTGCTATCAGACATATGTTGGTATGGTTCAATCGTTGTGGCATTGATGTTGTGTCAAAAAATTGTTGTATCTCTCTGACAACATGAGTACCAACTATATCCCATCATGTTCTATAAAAACGGGTTGTTATGCCATCAGGACCAGGAGCTCTATCCTCACCTATTTGACACACTGCTTCATAGATTTCATGAGCGTCGAAGGGTCGAGTGAGATCAGCATTCATATCCAAAGTAACTCTTTATTGAAAATCAGAGAACACATCCTTTGTTACTTGGTGACCACTGGTGGAAAATATATTATGAAAAAAATCTTGAGCATGTTCTCCTATTGCTTTATTACCATATAATATATTTCCATATGTATCATGGATCGACTTTATTTGATTTTTTGTAAATCATATATTAGCACAGACTTGGAAAAAACTTGTATTTCAATCTCCCTCCAACATCCATTGATTTCTACTTTTTTGTTGCCAATGTTTCTCCTCATCCAGATATGGCTTTGTGAGCTCATCTTATTAAAATAGAAGAAAATTACTTAAGTTTTGACCAATTGACTGGGTGGGATTTGTTAGGTCTTATTTTATTTAAATGATTCACAAAATCAGATCACACGGCAGACTCTATATATTTATATTAATTAACTTATTTCTCCAGTTTAACGTGATAAAACAAATCGTCATATACACATAATTTTTATGTATTAGAACAGATTTCTTCTGTTTTCTGTTAATCTAATTAATGAGAAAATAGTTTCTAGATTTTCTATGTAATATTTATTACTCTCTCTCTCGCTCTCGTTTTTGTAAATTGATCTTTTAAGTTTTTCACACAGATTAAAAAGCATTTAATCAAAAAAGAAATCAATAAGTTATTCCATAAAACTACACCTCATCCCAAAAACTAATGTTAATTCTATACTAGTATTTCTAAGTATGGACCCACACGTACATGCGTAATTGATTTCAAAAACTATGTTTACTATAAGATTTGTAATATATTATGTACACATAGAGTTACATTTATAGATATAATTATTTGTTAAATCATTTACAGTTCAAACTTATGTTAGTTTGGTTTCATTCAGTTTGTGATTTTTGAAATAATAAAATTTTCAGCATAAAATTAAGATTCACAAAACAAGATACCTGAATCTAACGTTTACCAAATTAGTGAGTAATCAGAATTGTATAAAACTTGTAAATTATGAAACGGATAAAAACCATCAAAAAGATTAAAACTTCTTGAAACGAATAACCTAAATTCTTAAGCGGGTCAAACCCGTCCCGGTAGCCATACTCTACAAGAGGTTTAATATTTTTTTATCTATAAAAACCGTCCTTCGAAATCTTTAAGAAATAATATTAAAATATATATAAAATTTTGTATTTTTAATATGTTAATTTTGAAATCAAGGAATCTTTAATATATGTTAGTCTTATATATCAGAAATTTTCTATATGGAAAACTGACAATTAGGATTTGCATAAGTTTAAATATTTTATAGTTTAAAATAAATTTAAGATGCCGTCAAATTGTTTTTTAAAGATTTTCCAGTATCTATTATTCAAAGTTATAATTTTGAGTTAACACTTAGAATATATATTTTTTACATATCATGTTATAATTTTTATTATATTATAATACATAGGTTTTGAAAATAATTTCAAAAACATGTAGGGGATAATATTTATTAATATTTGAATAATATTTACCAATTTTAGAATTTATAGGAACTAAATATTGTGTATATAAATAAATTGAATAGTAATGGCAGTTTTATATAATATTATAGAATATTAAGGGCAAGTAATTAATAAATTGAGCACAGAACTCTCTGGCGACGACACGTCAGCTTTTCTTCAAGAATGTTTCTCTTTTAATATATAGGGGATATTATTATTTTTTTCAAAGTAATACACCAAAAAGAGATGTCTTAATTAGAGTCTAAATAATAATCCTTTTAAAACAAGACAAAAAAAATTCAGAAAAGTCAATTTATAGAAAACAGAGGGAGTAGTTATTTAGTGATGAATTTAAACTTCAAAAAACGTTATTGAATATTATTGGTTTAGGGATACAGAAATTTTAAATCACAAAAAAAAATGATTTATAATTAATTTTTAATATAGTTTCTTAATATGTGTGAAAATTCTAAAATGAATTAAATTAGGAACAAAGTGAGCATCAAATAATAAAACCTTGACTATATATTAGGGCAGAACAATAGCTTAATGAGCTCTAGAATCAATTCCATTATGTGGTAAGAGTTGCAAAGATCAAATCTTTTTTTTTTTTTGGTAAGAAGATCAAGTCTTTTAGTACTTCCTCTGTTTCACGTAAATTATTGTTCTAGATATTCTTATTTGTTTCACAAATAGTATCACTGGACATTTCCAATATATCTTTTGAAGTTTTTTTAATTTATCTTTAACTCAAAAGTTTTTTTCATTGAATCTAAATTTACTAAGTACTTATTAAATATGAGCACATGTATAATTCAAATTTTTCTTAATTTACATGGAATGTATCAAAATAACAATTTTTGTGAAAAATATTGTGTATAGAGAAAAATTCAATAGAGAAAACAGGAAACAACGTCGCAAACTTTTGAACATCAAGATTCCGACGTTTGATACGGAACTCATTATCCTTGTAGGAATCTGATTGATCCCTAAAGATTGATTTATAGAGTGACTTAGTAAAATTTATAACCGCAGCTAGACAACGAGCTAGAGTCGCTGGCTTAGAAAGTGGCTGACGTTGTAGGCATCCAAGACTCACGCATCGGTTCATCAGCTGGGTAAACCACAAGCTCACGGACGTTCATCGGTTGGATAACGTTTGGATCGGCTCCAAAGAGTAGATTTCCAAACATTTCTTGTGCCTTCTCGGTGTTGTGACGTCCGTCGAAGAATAGGTAAGACCGTTGGTACTCGCATAGCTTCGAGTGCACGTTAGGTAAACCGCAACCGTAGGCATTGTGTGTCCCAATCCCGCAGCACGATGAGTTCGTAACGAAAAACCCTGAGAGTAACAATTTAAAGGTTCTTTTCACATGTTAATAGAGTTTATAAAATTATTAAAAATTGAAAAACCATCGTAACCCATTAATCAACTCACGGAAGTTCAGGTTCCTCTGCGTCCTACGAAGAATGACATTGTAAAAATCGAAGACCGTGAATTGGAAACCAGGAGATGCTTTGGCCATTTCGTTCAACATCGGTCCAATTTTTTCGTTGTGTTGCTTAGCCAAATCGTTGAGTTTTTCATAGCATTGATCCATCCCGGTATTGTAATCTTGTCTGACGATAGGTAAGCAACCCAATGGAGCTAGGGTTTGGATCACGAACTTACTCGCTCCTGATGAATACAACAAGCTGATATCGTTCTTTAACTTGTTGGTCACGGAAATGACAAAAGCTTGTTGAGCAGATGCATCAGCGTTAGGGTTGTTCTTGGTGAAATTCAAGTAATCGTTTGCACCAATGTAAATTATAAACACTGACTTCTTGATGAAGTCATCATTCCAGTTTGCTGCTTTCATATCAGCGAATTTTCTAACTTGTTGATTCAGAGTCAACTAAAGAAACAGAAAAAGAAAAAACAATATATATTTATAGATAATAGATAATTGCAACAAAAAAAAGTTCAGTGTCTTTATGTAAAGTACAACACTTAAAGTCCTTTGAGTTAGGTGTTGAATATTATAGATATACTTGATTATAAGAAAGTAAGTTGACTTACAGATTCCACCGGAGCTCCGAGAAGAGTAGCATCGGCGACGGCAAAACTAGCTCCACGTGAGACATTCACGTTCGGTTTAAGCGCCGCCGGGATCTCGATTGGAATCCCCATGAATCTTGCTGTATTAAAAGTACGTAGTTTGCTTTTATTTACATCTCCGATTGTCAATACCAAAAATTTGAAGGTTTTATGAAGGAAAAAAAAAAATCATTTCCATGTGATTAATGCATAGATTACCGAAACTATACAATAATCTTCCTTTTCTTCTTAAACGCATATCTATAAACATTTACAACGCTATATTATTAAGTACAACACTGAACACGTACTCGTGATTTGTAACTATATAAACGTTTTAAATGATAAAAACATCATTTTTACATGTTTCATGTTTTGGAGATTAGTGTGAACTCGATTAAAATATCTTTTGGTTATATAAACAAAAGAAAGTCGTACCAACGAAGTCCGGAGCGATGAAGCCGTCAGAGAATTTCCCGTTGGGATCATCTCGGGATTTTCCATACGGCCAGAAACCTTGAGCGACGTTAGCTTGGGTGAGAGTCTGTTTGTTTCCTGCGTCGAAGTTAGAGTCGCCGAAGGTGAACAAGGCCACCGCCGGAATATTCTGTCCGGAGACGGTGATCGGGTTGTGGAAGAGTGTCAATACCAAAAATACCCCGAGAACACTGACTAAAGTACAATGGGTTGCCATCATTTACACAGACCAATGAGAGAGAAGATTGCTGCTTTAAGTTTATTTTAGCTCCTAGATCGTATTCGTATATTTATATTGCAATATACAATTTGACAATTAAAAATAATTGTTTATGTAACAATGATAACGTAGCGCTAGGATTTTTTTAAATAATAGACTATTAATGCACTAGCTAAGTAGCTAGTACCGAAGCGATAGTTGGGTGTTCAAAGATTAGCTTAGCGATAGTTGGGTGGTCATATCCATGTTCAAAATATAGGTTAGGTTAGCCATAGTTGGGTGTTCAAAGTTTAGCGCATGCCCGTATAGCTGTGGTCCAATAACTAATAGCTGCTTAATGTGCTACAACATTTCTAGGGTTCGAACGTCTCTGTAAACAAAAATCATAACGGGAAATTTGGACTTGGACTTGGACTTAAAACGGAGTAGTTTACTAAGTAAATCAGTAGCATGTAATCTGGTTATTCTTTGGCATTAGTCGGAAGCCATTCGGAATAGATAATATAGTAGCCATTCAGAAAGAAGTCCACTTTATAGCACTTTAATGTAGTTTTACTAGAACTAACCGGATCAACCAATAGAGTTTATAAAGAAAATGGAGACTATACGAAATTTAATCGAAATTAGTTTTTTGATCATTTTTAGTGTTATTCTAAAATTTGTAATGCTATGAACTTATAATACAAATATACAACTTGATAATATGGTTGATTTGTCTCGATTTCAATAACACTTTGGTCTCCTTGTATTTTTGTTTCCATTAGGTAATATCAGAAATTAGACATAAAACAACTAAAAAGCAATAGATTGTTATCAGATTTTTAAAAAATTGGGCCAGTTTTTAACTAAATTCTGTAGAAGAAAAGATTGACTAGGAAAGTTGACCAAAAAAATTTAAAAAAAATTGACGAGGAAAATTTTTTTAAAAAACTTCCATCAATATATATATATATATTAGTGATCAACGACTATTTGATAAAATTCATAGTAATCACGTCTAATACAAAAAAAATCTGTATACTGATACTTGTTTCCAAAAACAGTATTTTGTTACCCGTCTCAAAATCGTACACTTTTAGAGGTCATGAGACCAAGATTAAAATTGCAAAATATGTCAAATGGAATGTCTTTTGTTTTTTCTTTAATTTACTGGTGACGTTTTGCCATCAAGTGTTTATAAACTAATAGAGTTTCGTTTTGCCATCAAGTGTTTTATATAAACTAATAGAGTTGAATGTATCAGAAGCAAAAATAATGAAATGATGCTTAGTTTTCAATCATTGAAACAAAAAAAAACGTGCTTGACGTAAAAATAGAGTTTTTAAATGTTAAGCGTGCCTTATTTGCGACTCATCTATATATATCATTGAATCTTGTTCTAGTTTCATATGAGATTTAATATATATATATATATATAGTATCTTATATGCATAAGGACAATTTTTATAAATACCATTAATAGGTATTTTTTCAAAATACCATAAAACTAAAATTTCAAAATTTTCAGTTGACAAATAAAGAAAACTTAAAACAAAACACTAAACTCTACATTTCAAACTTATATCCTAAATATAAATAGTTAACCAAACCTATATCCTAAAACTAAATAGTTAACTAAACCTATAACCAAACACGACTGGCCCATCTTTACATCATATTTGGACGACATCAACATTGACAGAGGAGTTTTCTAATTTCTCTTTGTTTCATGTTTCTCGTACCGCAAATGTTAAAGCGGATTATTTAGTATGTTAAGCGCAAACTTCTCCGCATCATGTTTTGTTTGTAAATAATTTCTCACCAAATTAGCTCGTTTGAGTTGATTCTTTTATTGACAAAAAAAACCTATATCCTAAATATAAATAGTTAACCCAAATCCAAAATATACAAACAAATTAAACCCTTGCATTTGTGGTTTTCGAAAATCAAAACCTTTTGATAGTATTTATGAAACATCAAATTAATAATAGTTATTTTTGGCAACAAAACTTAAAAGTGTGGTATTTTGAAGAATTTCTCTATGTATAATTTTTTTTTTAACAAATTTCTATAATTTCACTTGTCTAATATCAACCTGAAACGACCGACCCTTCTTTTTTTTTTTAAATAAATATAAATATAATATAATAAATAAACTACAACTAGTGGTCCCATACCCACTAGTCACCTAACCACAAACACAACCAACAGCGGAAATAATAATACCAATATCCAATAAATAATAATCAAATAAATATAAATATCCAATATAAATTTCAATCTTAACTAATAATCCAACATCATAAACCAAATAACCAGCAATCCTAAACAATGCTCTAGGACTCAACTCTAGCAACCTAACAATGCCAGATCAACAATCAACCAAGTCCCTAGAACATCCTCCTCTTCATTGCTGGATTCCACGATCACACTTTGCCTTTACCTGCACCACAAACACAAATTGAGATGCGTAAGTATTATCACAAATACTTAGTGAGGCCGTCCTCCCATCTACTGGGTTATACACACAAGCAATTGAGACCCTCATACTCAAGCAACAAGCAAATACACAACAATGCATCAAACAGGAAAACGAGTCACGGATATAAACTAGTGTCGACCGATGCTACATTAGTGCCGATCGATGCTCCTTGACATGGTGCCGATCGATGCCACCCCATGACGCCGATCGATGCCTCACAAGAAGGTGCCGATCGATGCCACAAGGTGCCGATCGATGCTCCTTCTGCAACCACGAACTGCAGACGCGAAACATCAAATTCCGAGTCCAAAACTCCAACTCCATCCCCAAACTCGCCCAGATGATCCGCAGACCTGTAAGAAACTCAAGAACAACACACCCAAGCAAACAAACAACAAGAATAACACACAAATCACCCAAATACAAGAGATCTCAAGCTTAGATCAACCATGGTCAAGCACTCACCTCTTTCAAGAAGATTCTGACCAACAAGAACGAATTCCCTCACTCCTAGCAAGCTTTTAACACCTTCCCAGCCTTAGATCTCCCAAGAACAGAAGGAAAATCTCACAAAAACTCCCAGGAACTCAAGAACAAAGCTTTCCTCCTCTTTCTCTCTGTTTTTGTCAAAAGCGGCCAAAAGAGGAGAAAAACTCGAGCTCCCTCCTTAAAAACCCGAACTAGGGTTTTCCCTAAACCAACCACGCAAACCGGACAATTAAAATTGAACCGACCAAACCGGCCACAACTGGTGTCGATCGATGCCTCACTAGAAGGTGTCGATCGACACCCTTACCAAAATACCAAAAATTGGTTTGCGGGTGTTACAATTCTCCCCCACCAATCTAGATTCGTCCTCGAATCTCGAACACCCATCAGCCAAGGACTCCCGTACAACCGTCTCCACGGCCCGCACTCCTCCGACCGATCGACAGAAGGTCACCTCTAGGCGATAGACTCACGCTCCAGGTGTCATTTGCACTCGACTTTTGGACTTTCCTTTTTCTCATAGGCCTAAACCTTGAGTTTCATCGGCTCCTCATCAGACCTAAGTCTGCATGCCAATGCTGGCTCCTCATCGGGCCTAAGCCCGCATGCCATAATATATAAGGAAAAATCCAACTCGTCTCTCGGGTCGTCACCCTACAGCGCGCCTCCGGACCGTCGTCCGAAGTCGATATACCAACCATACTCCAAAGTCACAAAGTCTCCGAATATGGTAGTACTAGGAGAACCAAAGTCCTCCAAGAGCCGCGAGCAAACGATTCTGAACACGTCTGAGTCCTATCCCTATCCAGGTTTCCTTCCCGTGACTCGCGTAAAAACATCTCAATGTTCTACCAGCCACATATTCCCTCACTGGAATACCATATGACCACACAAGGATCATATACACGCCACAAAGGCCAACAAAATGTCCTCATGAGGACCGCCACCAAGGCCAAACCAATGTCCTAAAAAGGACCGCCACCAAGGCCACTCGTCCCGAAGGACCGTCACGAAGACCATCTGTCCCGAAGGACCGTCACGAAGACCATCTGTCCCGAAAGACCGTCACAAAGACCATCTGTCCCGAAGGACTGTCACAAAGACCATCTGTCCCGAAGGACCGTCACAAAGACCATCTGTCCCGAAGGACCGTCACAAAGACCATCTGTCCCGAAGGACCGTCACAAAGACCATCTGGCTAAACAGCCCGCCACAAAGGCCAACAAACGGCTAAAAGCCCGCCACAAAACCACTCAATTGGCTAAAAGCCCGCCACAAAGGCCACACAATGTCTAACAAGATCGCCACACACAGGCACTCTGACCCGAGAGTCCGCCACAAAGGCACAAAAGCCTCTCCCAGGCTTCCCACCGCAAAAATGGACAAATTCTCTTTCCCGAGAACTTTCCATGCTTAGCACTTTCCTTTTCTGGAAACTTTCCACTTAAGGAAACTTCTATTTCGGGAAACTTTTCCCCCAACTCCCGCCTCACGGAAACTTTGTACCCTGAGCACCACCTCATCTTGTTACTGAGTCGCACAACCAACCACCCCAAGCGACCGAGTAACAAGAGAGATGGGCTGGAATACTCCATTCCCGCTCCAGCCACGGATTACAGACGGAACCAAACTAGGCAAGCTCAGGTCGTGGTTGCTTCTCATACCACTTCTTGAACCTTGCCTTCATCCTTGCCTCAGGTTCCCAAGTCTGCTCCTCCACACCATCACAGTCCCAAAGGACTCTCATCAAAGGAACCTTCTTCTTCCGAAGTTCCTTGATCCTCCTCTCGAGAACCCTCACTGGTCTCGCCTCCAAAGTCATGTTAGGCTGAAGATCTTCTGGAATCTTAGCCAACAACTGATCATCCTCACGGAGGCACTTCCGCAACATAGACACATGGAATACCTTATGGAAAGCACGCATAACCTCAGGTAACTCCAGTCTATATGCCACTGGTCCAACTCGCTCAATCACTTTGAACGGACCCATATACCTCGGACTCAAATTAGTCTCTGTCAACGACCTGTTCGGACCCCGCAACATGGCCATCTTGAGGTACACTCTGTCTCCTACCTGAAACTCCAGGTCTCTCCTCCTCTTATCAGCATAACTCCTCTGCCTATCCTGAGCCTCTTTCATGTTCAGCTTGAGAACCCGGATCTTCTCTGAGGTCTCCTGAACAAAATCTGCCCCGTACATGCTCCTCTCCCCCACCTGAGTCCAGCATAACGGTGTACGACACGGCCTCCCATACAAAGCCTCATAAGGAGTCATCCCAATACTCGCCTGATAGCTGTTGTTGTAAACAAACTCTACCAGGTTCAGGTGATCTGCCCAATGGCCACCCCAATCCAAAACACACATCCTCAGCAAATCCTCCAACGTCTGGATTGTCCTCTCAGACTGTCCATCTGTCTGGGGATGATAAGCTGTACTCATATGCACCTTAGTGCCCATCTCTGCCTGAAATGCCTGCCAGAACACCGAAGTGAACTTAGAATCTCTGTCAGACACAATGCTCGCTGGCACCCCATGCAATCTGACTATCTCTCTCACATATTTCTTAGCCAAGACTGCTGCTCCACCAGTCTTCAATGGCCAGAAAATGTGCTGACTTAGTCAACCGGTCCACAATGACCCAAATCGCATCAAAGGTCCGCGACACTGGCAATCCTACCACAAAATTCATGGTAATCATATCCCACTTCCACTCAGGAATGGGTAAACTCTTCAGTAAGCCGCCAGGAACCTGATGCTCAGCCTTCACTAGCTGGCACACATCGCACTTCGCGACCCAACTAGCTACATCCTTCTTCATCCCAACCCAATGATAGTACCTCTTGAGGTCACGGTACATCTTAGTCGCTCCTGGATGAATAGACAGCTTGCTCGAATGAGCCTCTCTCAGAATCTCCTGCCTCAACTCCTCATCCTTGGGCACACAAATCCGACCATGCACCAAGATAGTACCATTATCTGAGACCTGATACTCTGACTCAACATCCTTTGAGGCATTCACCAGCCCCAAATCCTTCTCCTGTGCCAACCGCACCCTACTCAAAAGATCTGCTCGGTCAACTGCTTCCAAACCCAACGGTTCCAGTGAAACAGCACACAAGCTCAACGCACTGATATCTCCTACTAGAGACTCCATCTCCTGCTCCTGAGCCGAAGCTACCCTCTTCCGACTCAGAGCATCTGCAACCGTGTTAGCCTTACCAGGATGATAGGCTATCTCCAAATCATAATCCGCCACAAGCTCCATCCACCGCCTCTGCCTCAAATTCAACTCAGGCTGAGTGAATATATACTTTAGGCTCTTATGATCTGTAAACACCTGTACCTTTGCACCATAAAGATAAGATCTCCAAATCTTCAGGGCAAAAACTACAGCACCCATCTCCAAATCATGAGTAGGATAGTTGCCTTCATGCACCCGCAACTGCCGCGAAGCATAGGCAATAACCCTCCCATGCTGCATCAGAACACACCCCAAACCAACTCTAGATGCATCTGTATAAACCACATAGGGTTCTCCCTGCTCAGGCAAAGCCAACACTGGCGCAGTAGTCAACATCTCCTTCAGGCTTGCAAAGCCTTCCTCACACTCTTCTGACCAGACAAAAGGAACATCCTTCCCTGTCAACTTAGTCATAGGACGTGCTCTGCTTGCAAACCCCTGCACAAACCTCCTGTAGTATCCTGCCAATCCGAGAAAACTTCTGATCTCTGTAGCATTCTGCGGTCTAGGCCAATCTCTGATAGCCTGAATCTTCTCGGATCCACGAAACCCCTCTGCAGAAACAATATGACCAAGAAAACCCATCTCACGCTGCCAAAAACTGCACTTGCTCAACTTAGCAAATAGCTTCTGCTCCCGCAGCTTCTCCATAACTGCCCTCAAATGCACTACATGTTCCTCAGGACTCTTAGAATAAACCAGGATATCGTCGATGAAAATGATGACAGATACATCCAGAAACTCCTGAAATACACTGTTCATCAATCTCATAAACGCTGCTGGTGCGTTAGTCAACTCGAAAGGCATCACCACAAACTCATAATGCCCATACCTCGTCCTGAAGGCAGTCTTCCTCACATATGTCTCATCTATCGGTATCTGATGATAACCCGACGCCAGATCCACTTTAGAGAACCAAGTAGCACCCCTCAACTGATCCAACAACTCATCAATCCTTGGAAGAGGATACTTGTTCTTCACAGTGACCCGGTTCAAACCCCGGTAATCTATGCATAACCTGAAACTCCCATCCTTCTTCTTCACAAACAACACCGGTGCTCCCCACGGTGATACACTAGGACGGATGAATCCCTTGTTCAACAGATCCTCTAGCTGCTTCTTCAGCTCTGCCATCTCTGCTGGAGCCATTCTGTAAGGAGCCTTGGATAACGGTGTCGTCCCCGGTTCCAGTTCAATGGTGAAAGGATCCGACCGAGATGGTGGTAATCCCTGCAACGACTGAAACACATCCTCAAATTCCTCCACTACCGGAATACCGCTAACCGTAGACTTCCCCACTGACTCTGGCATAGATATAGTGACCAAATAAGCCTCACGGCCCTTCTCGATCATCTTTCCAGCCTGAATGGCTGAGATCACGAGACTCCCCGAAGTCGGTCTAATTCCCTGAAAAACCAACTTCTCTCCTGGACGCTCAAACTCCACTCTACCCCTATGGCAATCCAAATGCACCATATGCCGATGCAACCAATCCATCCCGAGAATGACATCATACAACTCCACTGGACTGATAAGCAAATCCGCCGGCCATGACTCTCCTGCGATCTGAATATCAACCCCTCCAGCTCGTCCAATAACTCTCAGGAACTTGCTTCCAGCAACTCTAACAACTCCTGTACGCTCCCCGGGATCCCCTCTGATTCCCGCACACTCTGCGCACTTCGGGGTAATGAAGCTATGAGAAGCTCCAGAATCAAACATAACGTGGGACTTAAACCCGCCCACCAACAAGGTCCCTACACAAACCTCATGTGTTGAGAACCTAACACTTTATCACAGGAAACAGAAAATCTGAACCTACTATAAATTCACAAAGTTAAAGTATCAGAAATTATACCTGTGATCGCCCCGGCACTGGTTCCACCAGTCTCAGCTGTCGTGTAAACCCGTGGCGCCTGCTCAATCCGTGCCACCTGCTGACCTCCAGGCTGCACCTGCTGCAACGCTGCCACTGCTGCCGGCTGCAACTTGGGACAAAAAGGCCTGATGTGCCCCGTCTCCCTACAGTGATAACAAACCCGAGGTCCTGCCGTCGGAACACTCCTCTTGGGACAACTAGCAACCTTGTGATCCTTGCTCCCACATCCGAAGCAACCCGCACCACTCGGCTTCTGCGTAGCCTCCCACTTCCTCTTGGTTCCCTGAGCATGCCTACCGCCCCTGCTAGAACCACCCTGCTGCTGAGCCTTACTAGGCTGAGCTACTGGAGTAACCGACACTGACTGTGCCCGGATATCCTCCTCAATCTCTGCTGCAGTCTCAACCAGCTCTGCACGCGTAGCATAGTACCGCCCTCTACAGTGAACTCTCAACTCATCCCGTAGAGCTCTCATAAACCTCCTCACCTGAGCCTCCTCGGACTCCATAGCCCGACCCCCATAACATAAAAGTCGACTGAACTCTAAATCCAGCTCCCGCACTGACCGTGTCCCCTGAGACAACTGAAGGAACTGCACCTCCAATCGATCCAATGCCTCTCTAGGAAAATACTTGCGGTTGAACTCCAAAACGAAGTCAGCCCAAGTCATCTCCCGCTGCACCCTCCTAGCAGCCACAGACCTCCACCATAACTCAGCATCTCCACTCAAAAAGTAAACCCCTATGTCCACCCAGAACTCCTCAGGACATCTCAGAGTGTGGAAGTTACGTTCCACTCTCGTCCTCCACGCATCCGCAGCAGTAGGATCTACACCTCCTGAGAACTGCTCAGTACGCAACTTGCCCATCTCGACAACATGTTGAGATAACGAGCATGAACCCCACATCTGCAGCCACTGGCTGCCGCTCCTCCGCCACCACTGGTGGCACTACCCGAGCCTGAGCCGGTACCACAGGTGGTAACCGCTCCAACACTTGTGCTAGCAAAGCCGCAATGTCAACACCAGGGACTCCACCCGCTGGGGCTCCCACACCCGGGACCCTAGCATCACCGACCACTGGAGCATCTACACCGCCCTCCGGCCACACTCACTGAATCCCCGGTACACCCTGCGACTCGCCAACACCCTCAGCTGTCACACTCTGGTCCTCGGTCTCACTAACCACTGGGGCTCTCCCCTACCACGACCACGACCACGACCGCGACCACGACCGCGTCCACGACCTCGACCAGCAACAGCATCCTCTCTAACCATCTGCACTACCATGAACAGAAGGCTAAGCAAACAATTACTATTCAACACAGAAATAGAAACTCACCGTGGAATCACCAATAGGCTCGAAGAGGATGTTCTAGGACTCCATGCCACACACAATTGACTAACTCACATAATCAATCAAGACATGCAATCCCAAACATCTACAGCACAAAGCCTAGTGAACCCAAACCTAGAACCGTAAGGGCTCTGATACCAAAATGAAACGACCGACCCTTCTTTTTTTTTTTAAATAAATATAAATATAATATAATAAATAAACTACAACTAGTGGTCCCATACCCACTAGTCACCTAACCACAAACACAACTAACAGTGGAAATAATAATACCAATATCCAATAAATAATAATCCAATAAATATAAATATCCAATATAAATTTCAATCTTAACTAATAATCCAACATCATAAACCAAATAACCAGCAATCCTAAACAATGCTCTAGGACTCAACTCTAGCAACCTAACAATGCCAGATCAACAATCAACCAAGTCCCTAGAACATCCTCCTCTTCATTGCCTGGATTCCACGATCACACTTTGCCTTTACCTGCACCACAAACACAAATTGAGATGCGTAAGTATTATCACAAATACTTAGTGAGGCCGTCCTCCCATCTACTGGGTTATACACACAAGCAATTGAGACCCTCATACTCAAGCAACAAGCAAATACACAACAATGCATCAAACAGGAAAACGAGTCACGGATATAAACTAGTGTCGACCGATGCTACATCAGTGCCGATCGATGCTCCTTGACATGGTGCCGATCGATGCCACCCCATGACGCCGATCGATGCCTCACAAGAAGGTGCCGATCGATGCCACAAGGTGCCGATCGATGCTCCTTCTGCAACCACGAACTGCAGACGCGAAACATCAAATTCCGAGTCCAAAACTCCAACTCCATCCCCAAACTCGCCCAGATGATCCGCAGACCTGTAAGAAACTCAAGAACAACACACCCAAGCAAACAAACAACAAGAATAACACACAAATCACCCAAATACAAGAGATCTCAAGCTTAGATCAACCATGGTCAAGCACTCACCTCTTTCAAGAAGATTCTGACCAACAAGAACGAATTCCCTCACTCCTAGCAAGCTTTTAACACCTTCCCAGCCTTAGATCTCCCAAGAACAGAAGGAAAATCTCACAAAAACTCCCAGGAACTCAAGAACAAAGCTTTCCTCCTCTTTCTCTCTGTTTTTGTCAAAAGCGGCCAAAAGAGGAGAAAAACTCGAGCTCCCTCCTTAAAAACCCGAACTAGGGTTTTCCCTAAACCAACCACGCAAACCGGACAATTAAAATTGAACCGACCAAACCGGCCACAACTGGTGTCGATCGATGCCTCACTAGAAGGTGTCGATCGACACCCTTACCAAAATACCAAAAATTGGTTTGCGGGTGTTACACAACCATTCCGACTATTTTATTCATGAATATTAGTAACTTATTAGTTATACTTATCAACCATATATATACAATTATACAAGAAAAACTGCAAAAAGAAAAAAGTAAATGATGATGACTCATGTCAGTTATGAATCAATAACCTCTTAAAAGTATGGATAATTCTAGTAAATACCACTAAAATGACTTTCTTAAAATAAAAATGCCATTTTTAGTTATATTTTTTAAAATACCATTATAATCTATTTTCCAAAATACCACAAAATTAAAACTTAAATTTCAACATTAGTAACTAAATTTTAAACACCAAACCCTATAACCTACAGCTATCCTAGATTTAAAATAGTCAACAAAAACCTAAAATATTAAATTTAACACCCTTAAAAATCAATATACAGATTTCTATTTTTTGAAAATAAAAAATTAAAATATTTTTGAAAAATAAATTAATAACAACTATTTTTTAAAAATAGAGTTAAATTGTGATATTTGAAAAATTCCTCTAAAAGGATTCTCATATTCTATCACTTTGTTCTAATGGAGTGCAATACATGTGCCCCCAAACTTGTCTAATTTGAGCACAGAGCCGGTCAGCGGACACGCGTAGGTTCTTATTCTCAGGTTCTCACATAACCCATTGAGCTTTCTTTTTAAAAAAGAAGCAGTGTTGAGCATATCATTATTATTTTAAGTCTCAACAAACCAAGAAGAACCCATTACAAATTCCAAGATCCCGTGCGTGATCTAGATTCTAGAGATAAAAATTAGTGAGCTCAAGAATTAAACAACAATCAGATAGATCGCACTAGCATCGACGACAGCGTCATCGACTAACCAACAAATATGGAAAATAAAATATATATATATATATATATTATTTTATTTTTCTATTGACAAAAAAATAAAAAATTTGAGAAAATTGTCACATAACTCTTTATTGCTATGACTAAATCACTTGAAAGTTGAAACTAACTCCACTTAGCTTCTACCTAACTCTTTTCGATAGACAAAGCTATGAATGATTAGACTTTTTGTTGAGTACTACGAGTATTAGTTTATAGATTATTTTTTTATTTGTAAAAAATTTTAAAAAGAAAAGTAGATTTTAGTGTTTCAAATAAAACAAATTAAAAGTGCTTGCCACTTAAAAGCCTTTTTAAAGATATCTACATTTACAAAGTTCAATTATAAATGGTAATATGCTTGACTGATTTTTTTTTTAATTATATTTCATCTATCTTATACAATCTCCAACCCTACTCCAAACTCTATTATAGAGTAAAAATATCTTCAACACCACTCTATATATGTCTAACTCTAAAAAGATCTCTATTTTTCTTCTATATATGAAATCTCTGTTTTTAATATACATCCAAATATTTCTCTATTTTAAATTTAAAAACATAAAACAATATTTTTGTAAAATAAAAGTAAGTAAACAAAACAGAGTAAATCTGTTAATAATTAATCCAGATAATAGTATGACATACTAATTTCTAAAGGCATCACTAATGGGGTTGCCGTAAGAATTGCTCATATAAAATGCTTATTAGAAAATAATAAAAAGAAGACAGAGAAAAAAAAAAAGGAGTACCTTTTTTGTTGGAGCACTTTGAGAAACGTTTCTCAACATGTGTTATTTACTTAGTGACACAAATATTAAAAAAAATGAAAAAGTGTACTAAAACTAATTTTTTTTAGTTTTCTGAGAAATGTTTATCATTCCTCTGTTGTAGATGGTATAAAGGAGAAACCCCAAAATCACGGGTCAAGCTGCGACAACAGAAAGCGTAATCATATTAGTTTTGCATTTTTGACAAATTGTAGTCACAAAGAACAACATGTATTCATGACTACAATTCATCTCCTACCTCAGTTTCCATCTTCATTCAGTGGTTATTTAAATTGGCTTAAGTCTCCTACCACAAATAGAAAGCTTAATGTAATTTGTAAACTGTTGTTTCAAGCGCTACTCTACAAAATTTGGGCGCAGAGAAATGCAAGACTCCACTCTGCAACTTTACTATCGAGGGCAAGGCTAATGAAGGACATATAGCTACAAATGAGAAGGAAACTAGCAGGACTGGACAGAGATACTACCTTTCCAGCTCCCATAGGCATCCAGGCAGAGCCGGCCTTTGACACAGGCAGGTGAAGCACATACTTGTGGCCTTCAAATAATATAGTAAATATTCGGCCTATTTTTCTTAAATAATTTATTGGTTTTACTGGTTAAAATGTAGGAATATAGTTCCAAGGGTCAAAGGTTCGAATCTTTTCTAATCATCTTTGCTTTTTCCAAGCTTTTTAAAAATATATTAGTGTATAAGTGGCCCCAAAAAAAAAGGGCTTGTGGCCTTAATATTTTTAGAGACGGGTCTGCATCCAGGATACCTATCTTTACCTCTGGTTTAAAAACTTTCAATCCCTTAACAACAACTACTCTCTCTCACTTTGAGAATAGCAAGGAAGTGAAATATGAACTAGTGGGGGTTACACTTAGAAAGAAGAGAGAGAATCGCAGGTGCGTGGACGACACTCGCGGAAATTTTCTCTCCCAAACCTTTTCTTCTTCTGATCACAACCTCTTGCACCGTCGATGGGGGTTCTCCGTTGATTCAGGCGACGAAGCGAGCCCCAAGGCTGATGGTGCTTCATCCGTAAACTGCAGCATCAACAAAGTGAAGCTTTCAGATCAAAATCAAGGGAGCAGTGGAAGGGAGAAGCTTCCTCGACACACCAACGGTAAGAGCTCTATTGGCGGTGATGCGACGTGCAGTAGAAGAGGGAGATTCACGGCAAGGATTGAGAGAGTAAGGTGGCTAGATCTGAAGACTTGAGATTCTGGAGGCTCTCACGGCTGTCGTTCGATGGGGGAGGTCGTCTATGGCTAGGAGGAGCTAAGCCACCGTCGAAGGTTTCAGATCTACTCCCTACCGCCTTTGATCTCTCACATATGAGCCTGAATCTCTTCGACAATCAAAGTTCGGATCTCTTCTTCCTCCTCAAAACTGCTCTACGGTGGCAGGATGGCAACGGATCTTGGATCACCATCTCCGTTTGGCTCGCGTCATCCAGGTTCACCGGAGGACCAGTTCCGATGAGCATCCGCAATATCATGGGCGGCAGCTTAAACTAAATTCTTCAGTTTGAGATTAGGGTTACAGAGCGATCAATTTGATTCCGGTTCGCTTTTAGATAAATCCGGATCAATTTTGATTTTTGGTTATATTCGGTATGATGTTTGTGGTTTAGGCCCTAAGGGAATTATTGTAAATGAGCCTAAATCCAGAAATAGTCCATTAGTCATTTATTTATAATATTGAATACCCTTTAACAAAAAAAAACTACTCTCTCACTCTAAGCTATCTATTTTACAGCTTGTTGCTAAAAAAAATAAAAAATAAAAATAAAATAAAAGGAACATATCAGTTAAGAGGAAACTGCGCTATGTCATTCACATTTTTAGTTCTCAACTACCACCACCAAGTCCGCCAGGACCACCACCACCGGTCCATGCATGTATCCACATTTTTCGATTACTATTAAAAGTACAAATTAGACAAGCTAGGAAAAACATGTACCCCGTCTGTTGAAGTTAACTTCTATTGATCTATTCTTCAAAAGACTGGAAAAGCCAAGCTCGGCATTCATTTTTCTTAATATAATGTGTAGCTGACAAAAGAAAAAGTTGTACAATAAGACTATAAGATAAGTAGGAATTGTTATTTATTATTTATCAGCCGAATCATAAAGTTACAATATTGTATCAAGGGTTGGCAGAAAAATTGGATCCCGAAATTATCTAACCCAATCTTTTTATCCTATTGGATCATATGTAGCTTTATGCATGAATATCGGGTTAGTAAAATTTGAAAGTAAACATGAGATAAATGGATATTCAAGATAAACAATACTTAGTCCGACAATGTCATACATGACGAACTATAGTATAAGTTATATATATATGTACATATTACGTTGGTTAGCAAATGCGTTTTTTATTCCATACTAGATTTATAACACGCACGTTGTGCGGGACTATAATTTTTTTAATTATTAAACAGTTGAATATAATTATAATTTTTTAATATGAAAATATAAATTTATACAGATGTCAACTTTATTTTATTAAGTGATATATAACTTATCTATTTATTTTAACATATTTTCACAATTAATTCTTTCTTTATTTTTCGGTATACATTTGTCATCTATTGCATCTACTCTTTTTCATATTCTAGAAATATTGATTATGAAGACATATCATAACTATTTTTCATCTTCCAATACTTTTTTTATCGGTTGAGTGATTATTATTTACTAACATAGACGTAATTTTTTTAAGATAATATACCCTCTATTTCTCGCAAAGTTTCTTGAGTGTTATATACTACTACATGTAAGCTTTGCTTCGTAGTAATAAAACTCATAATTGGACTCATTTTTATCCGTAAACATCATATTATAACATCAAATATTACATTTTACCTTAACTGTTTGACAAAAGAAAAATTATGTTCACATATATAATATTTTTACTTTAAAGTATGTATAGTCTACGATGGTTTATACAATATTCTTTAATTTTGATTCTCCTAATCTACAAAATCATAAGATTACTCTAACTTTTAAATATGTGTATTTATCCGAATATAGAAATTTTTTTTAATTTTTAATTAAAATTTTACAATCTACCACTACCATCTTAACTGTTTTTTTTTTACAAATAACTTTTTCAAATTCCTTCTTAGTATTTTTCACCATTTTTTCTGTGTGTGTGATGTTTAGAATAAGTTATATTTAATATGTTTTATTTCAAATAATATTTTACATTTCTCTTAAATATATACATTATTTTAATTTTTGAGCACTTGATTAATATTTTCTCTTTTTTTATATATTTTTGTTTAATGATTATTCATTATTCATATTTTACTTTGATATTTTTTGTTGTATTTTTTTAATTTTGTTTTTGGTTTATATTTAAGTTTTGAATTATTTAAAATGATTTTTTTAATAATAATAAAAATATTACACAGTATGTAATCATTATTCATATTTTACTTTGATATTTTTTGTTGTATTTTTTCAATTTGTTTTTGGTTTATATTTTAGTTTTGCATTATTTAAAATGATTATTTTAAATAATAATAGAAATATTACACAAATATGTGAATTAATTGATGCATTAACTTTAGATTTAATGTTCTTTGATGATTTAAATTAATTTATTAAAAATAAAGTGATTAGGTGGAAGAAGGAGAATAGAGAAAAGCCAACTTTATATATATAGATTAGACTATACAGTTCCATTAGACTATACAGTTCCATTTGCAGATTTAAATGCGTTTTTTAGAAAAAGACAAAAAAAAAAAAAAAACAGTATCATGGTTCTTATGATTTTTGGGAGGGCGAAAAGAGTGTGGATAAAAATAAAAGTAAAAATAATTCATTTTTGACTATCTCCTCTATAATAAAACGGAAGTACACAACATTGTTTTGTATACTATATAATTTTAATAAGTGGTTACAAATAGTTTATACATTAATTAAATGAATAAATTAATTGGTTTACAGGTTAAATAGTGGGTGCAACATTAATTGTTCCCAAAAATCTTAAAAAATATTCCAAATCCCCTTTATAATAAAACGGAAGTACACAACATTGTTTTGGTAGACTTTATAATTTTAATAAATGGTTACAAATAGGTTATACATATATTATAAATTAATCCATATATTAATTGTAACAAATAAAACCTTAATTGTAACCGAAAATTTTAAACGGGTTATTACAAATTGATAGTTCATGGATATTCCAACTTTATTTTCGAAAGATCACGTATAAGATTCCAAATATCTGGAATCACAATATTACCAATTTATTTTCTACAGATTTTATTGATAAACCACATCAATAAATATTAAAGGGATAATATACTCTCAATCATAAAAAAGAATCAAATCTCGCTAATTTTACAAGATTAATCATGATTTTCGGGATCGTATTCAAAAATTAAAAATTAAACCTTAATGCTAGATTAGGACCCATATTAGAGCACGTGTTGAAATTCTTTTTATTTATATTATAAGTTTAGAATAAAATATAATTTATATGATTGATTTTAAAAGATTTTAAAGTCCTAATCTAGCATTAGTTGTGATCTTCGGAATCATATTTTGTTCTAAAATTATAATATAAATAAAAGGAATTTCAACATGTGCTCTAGCACGGGTATTAAGCTAGTTAAGTATTAATATGTCAACTGAAAAATATGTTGCCATAAAACCGTAACAGATAGGAAGGAAAAAGTGTAGATTCAGTTCTAGAACCGAAAAAAAAAATGATTGGAGGCCAAGTGGCCAACTTATTTATTTGGTAAGTTTATAAGGTAAGGTATTCAGGTCTTTGGAATGGGGTTGAAGCTCAACGGGAAGCGGATGCAGTTGAAAAGATTAGTCCTAATTTAAGTTTTTTCCTTGTAAGCAGAGACAAACAAATATATATATATATATATATATATATATATATATATATATATATATAAAAGATACATTGCTTCAACGTAAGTCTATAGTTTATGTTTATATCATGTTGGTGTCCATTTTACATGTTGAATCGGCACGCTAGTGTGAGGCATGCGAATGATTTACTTTTTGTTAGTGTAACGTCTATTTTACATGTCACGACTCATGGAAGATTGTTTGTCAACAACTGATTACAACTCATCATTTCTTTTCCAATGTTATCTAATCCAAGTTGGCAAGATGGAACTATATATCGATCGGATTGGGTTGTTTTAGTCGTAAAATATTTAGAGATCAGTTACGAAATTGTCTTTGATGGATATATATTGCGACAGGTGTGCACTGGCACGGCTCGTTAACTCGAGACAAAACGTCGTTTCGGTCGAAGAACATATGTATACTTTTCAATAGGCCTGCGACTTCGGGTTATTCGGATATTTCGGTTCGGATTATTCGGGTTTCGGTTATTTTAGAAAATTAAAAACTGTTCCGAATCGAACCGACTAAGATTCCGGTTCGGTTCGGTTCGGAATCGGTTATTTCGGTTCGGAAACTCGGTTATCTAAGTTTATAATTAAGTTGTTAAAAAAAAAAATTCTACTGAAAATCAATGGATCATGAAGCCGAGATCTGAAAAGTGGAAGGTTATAGTGATGAATCGAAGAAGAAGATAATGGTGATGGATTGAAGAAGATTGGAAGAAGATGATGATAAATCGAAGAGGAAGGAAAAAATAATGGTAATGAATCAAAATAAGAGAAGAAAAAGAACAAGAAAAAGAAGAATTTTTGTTTGCCTAGAGAAAAAAAAAAGAATCGATAATACTATCAAATCCTCATTTGATTTTGAAGAAGAGCACCGATTTTTTAGAAAGAGGATTGGTTTGGTTTCCCAAAAATTCTGGTGAGGCAATGGCGACGAACAACAAAGAAGCAAGGAGGCAGAAGATCTTAGAAAGAGGATCTGATCGTTTAGCCTTTATCAGTGGTCAAACCAACGACGTTCCTCCTCCACCATCTCCTTCTGATTCTACTTCTTCCCTTTCCCACTCTCTTATTTAATAAAACTATCATAAGGAGAGAAGAACGACGGCTAAAAGTATATTAGATTAGGGTTTTCACTTATTCGGTTAACCGTTCGGTTTTAGCGAACCGAACCGAAAATTTCGGTTAACCGACTAGAATTAAAACCATTCCGATCGGTTATGTTAAATAATTTAAACCGAACCGATTTGCCCAAATTTCGGTTCGGTTCGGTTCGGACAAATCGGTTCGGTTAAAATTCCCAGGCCTACTTTTCAAGCTTGAAGTTGATGATACTTAACTTAATACGAGTGCATTTAATACTCGACTAGCTTGGTTCCGCGAACGATTCTATTGTCAAGGTTTAATTAACGATCGTGAAACCACTTGACACACAAAGAGAGTATAAATTATAGTATTTGATCGAAATAAGTACTACCACAACACACTCTTCTAAATAAAACAATGATTTTTACATATGCTCACAACATGTAAGTGGATGTAAAATGAAGTTATCATCATTAAAATGGTGTAATAATTTGTTTTCTTGTCGACTACTAATAATTAGTAAAATAATGCCACCACGAACGGGCTAACGTAGAAAAGACATTTATAGTAGTAAATTTTCTTTTAAAAAAAGTTAAAAACATTGATCACGTGGCTTAATCAAAATGCGTTTACGTTCATTCCTTCATTGTTCGTGGTTTCTAACTAAGTAACCAACGTCGAAGCTCTCTTTCTCTTTCCGATCTTTCAATGGCAAACCTCAAATCTCGCTTCTTCACTACTCTACTACCTCTTCTTCTTCTACTTCACTTCCCCACCGTCTCTTTTGCTCAGACGCTCTTCGTGTTCGGTGATAGCCTTTATGACGCCGGAAACAAACAGTTTCTCTCTCAGAACAGAGTTGACGCAAGCTTTCCTCCTTATGGAGTCACCGTAGGACAAGCCACGGGACGGTGGTCCGATGGTTCTATCGTTCCCGACTATCTTGGTAATTATACTGATCACTTCAAGAATATATGACTACTAAGGTTTTATTTCATTTTATTCATTTGATATTTTCTTTTATTGCGATTCGCAGCTGATTTCATGGGAATTCCTCATATCTCTCCGATTCTCCAAACCACGGCGGATTTTTCTCACGGAGCTAACTTCGCCGTTGCTGACGCCACAGTTCTCGGCTCTCCTCCGGAGACGGTCAGTTCTTTTTTTTCTTCTTTAGATTAAATTGTAAAGAACACTCTTATTGGTTTAGAATACCTAATTATTGTATTTGAGAACCTTTCATCTCTTCTCTCTCTTGTTTTTTTTTTCTTTTAATTATTTTAATGGGAGAGTATCTAACTTAGATAATCCTTTGAAAATGGCCTAATTTCATCCAATTCATCAATTGTTGGATATATACATTCTTGATATGTTAATATTTTGTAACTTTGGAATCAAGTTTGTAGTCAAGACAAATCTTGGACTTGGTGCAAACAAAAATCAATGTTACATTTAGAAACAAGTGCAAAAGTATAATAATTGGTTGAGGCTTTTGGTTCCGGATGGTAGAAATTTAATTAGGACAACGTTTAAAGGAACATTAGGTTTAATCTTTGAATATTTTTGTACAGATGACTCTGTCACAACAAGTGAGTAAATTCTCGGAAAACAAGAACAAATGGACAAATCAAACATGTTCTGAAGCTGTCTACTTGTTCTACATTGGCTCTGATGATTACTTGAACTATGCTAAGAATAATTCAAGTCCCTCAAGTGATGAGAAACAAGCTTTTGTGGATCAAGTCATCACCACCATAGAATCACAAATTAAGGTTAAACTCTCAGCAGCTACATCTCTTTGATCTGTTTTTTTCTTCTTCCCGCTATATATTTTGTTTTCATCTGTTGATTTTACAGGTGGTTTATGGAGCTGGAGGGAGGAAATTTGCGCTGCAGAACTTGCCACCGTTGGGTTGCTTACCGTCAGTGAAACAAGCAAGCGGAGATGTTCAAGAATGCGTGAAACTGCCTTCAGAAATGGCATCTTTGCATAACAAGAACCTGTTGCAGCTCATGGTTAAACTCTCACAAGAACTCAATGGTTTCCAGTACTCGTTTTACGACTTCTTCAGCTCGGTCCAAAACAGAGTTATCAAGTCAAAAACTTACAGTAAGTCTTTTACAATAATGTATCTATCCATCATCATCAATCACCATAAACCTTTGACATTTATAGTGTGTGACAATGCAGCATTCGAGACAGGAATTGCTGCTTGTTGTGGAACTGGATCACTCAATGGGACAGGTTGCTCGGTCGACAACGTATGCACCAAGCCTGAAGAGTATGTCTTCTTTGACGGTAAGCATTTGACGCAAGAAGCGAACCTTCATGTCGGACATTTGATGTGGGGAGCAGATCCGGAAGTGATTGGACCGAACAATCTCAGGGAGCTTATGGTCCTTCCTCTAGACATCACAGCCATCTTAGCTGATATACAGGAAGCTATGGCTGCCATGAGACCTAGACAGCGCAAAATTGAGAGTCTTTATGATATCAAGAAGATGGAATCAGAGATGGAGAATCATTGGCTTTATCAAGTTAACGAAGCTAGCTCTTTCATGATATAAAATTGTGGTTTCAGTACATGAGAAACGCCATAAAAAGTTTAAGGAGCTACTAAAAACTAAAACATCTCTTATGCATTGGATTGCTCCATACCACAATCCAATGTTTTGTAATAAACTAATGATAATACTCACATCACAACAATCATCTGTTCTCAATTAACAAGGAACTAGACAAGGAAACTGAAACATCCGCTTTACAAAGGAACAAGAATCCTTAAAGACCAGAAAACATGAGACAGAACAGAGTCCTTACAGATCCAAACTAGAGAGGACACAAAAAACAAAACACGAAGAAGGAAACCATACTCAAGAAACAGCGATTTGAACAGTCTTAGGCTTCGGCGGCTGCGGCGGTAACTTGCCAACGGTAACAGTCAAAACCCCGTCTTGATATTTAGCCGTAACTGCAGACACGTCAGCATCTTCCGGTAAGCGAAACTTCTTAACAAGATTCTGAGCGAGTCTCCTCTCGAGTCTAATGTACTTAGAACCTTCTTCACTGTCGTCACCATCATCATCTCTCTTCCTCTTCCCATTACTCTTTATCACTAAAGTCCTCTCTTCCTCCACAGTCACCTATATCACCATCACCCCCAAAATCATATTAGTAACAAACCCTAACTCTCATAACCAATTTGTGATTTATATAAACATACCTGAATATCGGATTTTGAGATTCCGGGGATGTCAAGATAAAATATGTATTCTTTAGAAGATTCCAAAATGTCGATTGGGATGTTGTTACTTCCTCCTCTTCCAACTCGAGACTCGTTACTATGACCTTCGCCGGAACGAGCAATCGGAAGAATCAGATTCTCGATCGTCTCCGGCAAACCGAACAAGTGGTTTATCGCAACAGCACTCATTTCTTCTTCTTTTCTCCGATTCTGAAAACTTTCCCGGGAATAATAGAAATCAGGAAACTAAAGTATCAAACTTTTCTAACTGAATCGTCTTTGTGTTCTCTCGATTTGTTGCCTTTTGAAAATTTAGCTCCATTGTTATTATATCAGGGACACAAGAACGTTCCAGAGATTTAATTCTAGAAGGAACTAGTGATCTTGAGCTGTTTCAGAAAAGCTTCCAACGCCACATCATCAAATCTCTTTTTTTTATTGGGCTTCACAGTTATATCAGGCCTTAGTCCACTGGACTTTATTTATGTCATTGTCCAATTTTGGTTTTGAGTTTTTGAGCCCAGCCATTTTTTTCGTGGAGAGAAGTGATTTTATGTATGAATTCAAAAAGTATTGGAATCTTCTAAAGAATACGTATTTTATCTACCTAATCAAGCTATACATGAAAATTGTAATTTGTAAATATAATGTTATCTGTTTATTCATTTTGTTTTTTTTTAAAAAGACTACAATATCTGTTAAATTAAGAAACCCATTTACTCTCAAAGAGATATATATATTTTCTTTGAAAGAAATAACTAGTTTAAAACTGTATAAAAACATAAACTTTTTATAAAAAGTATTATTATTCATTTTTAGTACTCTCTCTGTTCCAAAATATAGAATTGTTTGGCTAAAAGCACGTTTATTAAGGAAAATTTTAACACAAAATAACTCACTAATTGAACACATTAATTGACCACAAAAAAAGAAAAAAATAGAATGGATAATTAAGAATATTAAGAGACATGTTTTATTCCATTTTAATAGGGGTTGTTAACAAATAGAATGGATAAAAAAAAAAGCTAAACAATTCTATATTTTGGAACAAAAAAAAAACTAAACAATTCTATATTTTGGAACAGAGAGAGTATATATTATAACTACCTTAAATTATATCTTTGGGTCAGCCTCTGCTTCTGGTTTTCGGCAGTGTAAAGTATGACGATCCGAGCTACCATATCTCCAACACGAGCAACCGTAACATCAAATGGGTAACTTTTAATTGTGAATGATAAAAAAAGACAATTAACAATGTGACTTTTTTTCCAATTTAACACCATTCATCAAAAGTTCAAAGTAAGATCCTCCAAGAAATTACATGATGTTTGTATCTTCATGATAATAATGTTTACCATAAAGATTTTTTTACTTTGGAAAAGAGGGAGATCTGTGATTAACAAAAAAGATAGAGAGATAGTTAATCTAGGGTGCAAATGTTGCACAATTTAAGAGATTAAAATTTTAAATTATTTTTAACCATTTGAATTCAGTTGAAGAAGTTAAAAAAAATTATTCAACTTAAAATGTTGAAAAATGAGCAAATTATAATGGAAAAATGCTTTAAATTGCTCATCCATATTTTTAAGATGAATAATATATTTAATTCTATTTTAGGTATAAATAGTTACACAATTGAAGAGGTTGAAGAAATTAACTTTCACCATTTGAGTTAAGAGATTGAAAATATTATTCTATTTATTCAACTTAAAAGGTTGAAAAAACAAGTTAAAAAGAAAGAGTGTTTAACTTGTTCATCCATAGAGGTGAATAGATTGCAATTTATTCAACTTAATATATTCTATTTATTCAATTTTTGTAATTAACCATTCGTTTAATATTAGTCAGATTGAACCAAATTTATAATCTGTTGGCTGTGAGGGTGGGTGTGTATATATTCAATATTCCCTAATAAAAATGGCAAAAGCATAAAATACCATATATCTTAATTTACCAATAAAACCAAATCGAATATTCACGGTTTCTGATATCGCTTTCACGTTTATTTTAAAAAGAAAGAGAGTTGAAGGGTGTTTTCGTCATTTAACATAACCATCGGGTCAATAACGGAGATTTCACCTATCCGGTGACCTTATCCCCTCGCCGGTGAACGAATCTCAGATCCAAATTCTTTTGGCGAAACAAATCCAAAAGATCCTCTGAAAAAATTCAAGCAAACCAATGGAGGAAGACGACGAGATTCAGTCGATTCATTCTCCGGGAGATTCTTCCCTTTCACCACAAGCTCCTCCCTCTCCGCCGATTTTGCCGACAAACGACGTTACCGTCGCCGTTGTGAAGAAACCGACGGCTGCTTCTGTCTCATCTCAGTCTCCGTCGAGGAACGCTTTAGCGTTAGTGGTTCATACTCCTGCTGTAACCGTTGGTGGTGGTGGTGTTAGCGGTAACAGAAACGGACGAGGAGGGAGCGGTGGTGGCGGCGGCGGAAGAGACGACTGTTGGAGCGAAGAGGCTACAAAGGTTTTAATCGACGCTTGGGGAGATCGGTTCTCTGAGCCAGGTAAAGGAACATTGAAGCAACAGCATTGGAAAGAAGTAGCTGAGATTGTGAACAAGTCTCGTCAATGCAAATACCCTAAAACTGATATACAGTGTAAGAACAGGATTGATACTGTTAAAAAGAAGTATAAGCAAGAAAAGGCTAAGATTGCTTCTGGTGATGGACCTAGTAAATGGGTCTTCTTCAAGAAGCTTGAGAGTTTGATTGGTGGTTCTACTACTACCAGAGCTTCTGAGAAGGCTCCTATGGGAGGAGGTGGTCTTGTGAACAGCCGTTCGCATCTGTTTAAACGGCAAGCTAAAGGGACGCAGTTTATGCAACAAGGAGGAGGGGATTTGAAGAGAGGTTCTGATTCCATGCGTTGGCATTTTAGGAAACGAAGTGCTTCTGAGACTGAGTCTGAGTCTGATCCTGAACCTGAGGCTTCACCTGATTCTGCTGAGAGTTTGCCACCGCCTCAACCTGTTTCGTATCAGCTGCCAAAGAGGTTGAAGGTGGATAAGAGTGAAGGGAGTGGAGGTGGAGTTGGAGATGTGGCGAGGGCGATACTTGGATTCACGGAAGCTTATGAGAAAGCTGAGACTGCTAAGCTTAAGCTAATGGTGGAGTTGGAAAAGGAGAGGATGAAGTTTGCGAAAGAGATGGAGTTGCAGAGAATGCAGTTCTTGAAAACTCAGTTGGAGATAACACAGAGCAATCAAGAAGAGGAAGAGAGGAGCAGGATGCGAGGAGATAGAAGGATCGTTGATGATGATGATGATGATGATGATAATGATGATGATCGCAATGTCAAGAATAACGGCAATGTAAGTAGCTGACAAACAATTGAACACACAAAATGTTCCTATTGATATTTGCTATGATAAAAGCTGTCTAGATTGCTGCATTTAGGATTTCATGTTGTTGTTGTTGTTGTTGCTGCCTTATGGGATGTGTAAATGTAGTTAAGTTATTATGACTCTAATCATTATCATCATGTTGTTGTTATCATCGTTGTTGTTATCCGTCTTGGCTGAAATATGGGCAAATTAAGAAAAGCTTTGAACTTGAATATCTTGAAACCTCTGTAATTCTTAGTCACTATGATTCTAAAAAGATTGAGACTTTTCTTTAGTAAGAAACCTGAATTTTTAGCAGTTTGTGATTCTAAGTTAAGAAGACGCAATGTCTTAAGTAGATAGAGATTAGAGAGACTATTGATTGATTAGTCAGTATATTTTTATCCTTAAATTAAAATCTTCTTAATTAAGCCAAAGCTTATAATTAACCTCACTAAAAATATTCAATGCTTTTCTTTCTCGTTCTTTCCCTCTATAAAAACCATTTTCATGGCAGAAGAAAAAAAAGAAGATAGAGACAGTAAAATAAAAACCGGAATTAATTCAAAAAATATATATTATATATTTTGAATAAATTTGTTGATCGGATGGGGTTCCTGCACAAGCTGTGGGATGAAACGGTGGCCGGACCGACGCCGGACAATGGTCTCGGTAAATTGAGAAAGCACAATTCATCATCATCCACCGTCCGATCTTCTCGTCCTTCTCTCTCGAACGATCAAGTCACCAGAAGCATAATGGTGACCAAGGGGAATAACAATGTCCTTGGCCTTCGTAAATTGAAAATGGATTCGAACCGTGTTCCGGGTTCTCCCACCGGGTCATGTAGCATCCCGGGGACGCCTTTAACCCGTACTTATTTCTCTCCTCTTTCCTCTTAATCAAAATGATTAATTACAACATAATTAGAGTTCTAGTTAATGAAAGGTTTAGCATATCTTTCTTCATATGCATTGGAGTATATGTTAAATGATTGTGTTGATTGGAGTACGTCAATAGCACTAAATGTTAATTAAAGCATAGAATAATAATGATTGGGGTTTTTCGGAGTATCTTTAGTATTAATGAACGTTAATCGTTAGAAAATGTATGGTATGCTAATGCTATGTACAAAATTAACGTTATAGTATTTTAAAGAGATAAGAATTGTCTGTAGTACTCACGTTTGGGTAAACACATATTATGCAGCTGGGACACCATGCGATGATTTGGGACCATTCACTGCCGGTAAAATCCCTTCCTCTGGCGAAGACGATGCCGCAAGTCTCACCACTTATGATTGGTTTGTTATTTTCTCAATCAAAAAAGAACTAAAAAAAAACAAAAAAAAAAAATAACTCATTTACGTATTTATTGCATTGATATAATCTCTTGTCTATGCAGGATTGTGATAAACGCGTTGGACCGCTGAACAAAGCCGAGAGAGACAAATCTTACGAGGTTTTTGTGTAAATAACATTATAAGTCACCTATGCATGTAAATTATGTAAATATTTACTGATACGGTCAGTATTCAATTGATGTCTCTTGAAACAAAACTCTACACTTCTGTTACAACGATTATTCGAACTCTTTTAAATATTCTAACAGATACTAAAGTGATGTTTTCATCTGTATTTATGCTTCAGACACTTAAGTATAAATGAAATTAGAGAACTTTTGTAACTGTATAAATAACCAACAAATGTGGTTTGATTCAAATCTACCCGTTACAGAACCACAATACATCATGTACTACACCTCAAACAACATAAAATCCCCAAAACTAAATCCCTTTTATTTGATGTCATCTTATTCCTTGCTTACAATCCAAGTAAGACCCATAAGTTACAAACTGAGCATCAAGCTCTCCATACATAAATAAAAACCAAATGCTTTAATAAGAGACACATACATAAAGACTCTTGAACCAGGTCTAGAAAAAAAGCAAGAAAAACTTAAAAATTAAGAAGAAAGGAAGAAAGAGAAAGAAAAAAAAAAGTATCACAAGAGCTAGGACCAGAGTTTATTACTGATAGTACATGAGCTGCTGATGTGCCGCAGCTACATTCTGAAAGCCACCATCGTACATAGCTGCACTTGCACCAGCTACATTGACTCCAAGACCTCCTTGCCTTAGAGAATGTTGAGCCTGAGGATGCATCTTAGCTATAGCTAGTTGCCTCTCATAGGCTAAGAGGTCCATTGCAGATAGAGTAGGGACTGAGACCGGGGCTGGTGGGGGGAGTGGGTTTGAGGCTGTGCCTGATGGAGTTGGTTTGCTTCCCCACGAACACTGCAATTAATCACAGAAACAAGGAATGGGTTCTAACACTTCTCCAGAGAAAGTCAGAATGATGAAACAACAGTTGGATCTAGGTAATCATAGCTAGAGTTAGTACCTTTATCTGTCTGCTAAAGAGGAAAGGCTGAGCGTTGCCCATCTGAATAGCAAGAGCAGCCTCTTCATGAGTGTTATATCTCACAAAACCAAACCCTTTGTCCCGCTGGACACGGACCTCTTCAATCACTCCAGCGCCAAGTGCATAAAATAGACGGTGTAGATCAAGCTGAGTTACCTGCAAGATTGACAACTATCACAAGGTGCCCAAAAAAAAACAAGTGATGTCTCTGTGTTATGTAGAGCAATTCGTTATTTCGTTAAGTTGATAACTTACTTCTGGAGAGAGGTTTCCTACATAGACAGTTGTATATTGAGGATTGTTTTCAGGGGCATCTTCATTTGCGAGCTCTCTACCATCCTCTGCACAATCAAATGTTAAATCAATGTAATTTTCAAGAAAATCAATTTCAAGGGAGAGTGTGAAAATATTATTAGTTGCAGTCATCAAAAGCAAACCTGAAGAGCCGTTTGTAAGTTCCACAACACTTTTACCATCAGAGCTATGTTTGTCTTCGCCAAAAGTAGCACCTTTTGTCGCCCAGTTGCATCTGATCTGTCTGCTACTTAGCCATTTACCTGAGAGGAAGTAAAACAAACCAAGGTTGTAGTACTGACAAAAGAAAGCGCTAGAAATTCAGATAGTAAAGCATGATTGGCACAAGTAACAAGTAACAATTAACTTCACCAAGAAGCTACAAAACAGCACACATAATTCCTGACTAAATTTCACCTTTCCAGCCACAATATTACACAGCAAAATGCATCATAAAATATCATCATGGAGAAACCAAAGTTCAAAAAGGAACCATAAAGCTATAAGTAGATGATAATTCTTACCATTCATCTCATTTATGGCAGTTTGAGCATCCTGCAAAATACATTTAACATTCAAAAATCAATGAAAAATCCATGAATGGAGCTAAAAACAACAGTCACCCATGATTTAAAGAATACAAAACCTGCTGATTGCGGAAGGAAACAAACCCAAAGCCCCTTGAGCGTCCAGTTTTCTGGTCCCACATTACTCTTGCATCCCTACATAAGAATAATGATGGAGTGTTTAGACAAACAAGCTTCATCATTTTTTGTAACTAACTAGTAACTGAAATAAACAACAGGCACTTACGAGCAGCTATTGAAGGCAGCAAAGCTATCAAACAATGCTGCATCAGTAACCTCTGGACTGAGATCTCCAACAAATATGTTGAAATGGCCTGCATTTTCATGGAACCAAAACCATTCAACATCACAGCCTCACTCAAAGAAAAAGCGAACAAAATGCAAATCATTGATTATCTAATCCGTACTAATCCTAACTTACTTGATGTATCTTCCCTCTGACCAGTTGCATACGCCCAATTAACTTTCATAGGCTGTCCAAATCTGCGAGCGAAATCCAGTATTACAATCGAAGGGAACATACAAATAGATCGAATAAAAAAGAGCATAGACTAACCAGTAAAGTGTCAGATACTTACATATGCCTTCCGTTAAGAGTCATTATAGCCATAGCAGCAAATCTACGATCGAAGTAGTGAACAAATCCATATGATGACTGCCAAGTGTGGAAATATTCATGTCTAGATGTTAGCTCCAGTAAGTAGTTTAGCATTGGAAAAAGAAAAAAAAAACCAAGGGCAGTTTTCAAAACTCAACCTTATCCTTTCTGATGAGTTTACAGCTTTCAATAGGACCAGCGCCTGCAAAAATCTCTTGAAGAAGAGCCTCCGTGACCTGCGTGTGAATGTTGCCAGCATACCTGCAATACCAGAGAACGATTAAAACAGGTTGAAAACTCACCATTTCACAAAAAGAAAAGAAAACTCTTTGGTTTCACAAAAACAAATCATAGAAATGAAAACACTCACACACTACGGCAAGTACTGGGATCAAAACCAGGAGGAAGGTTTCCACTTGGCAAAGGCTCCATCTGCAATAACCAAACATTTAGAAATGATTACAGAACAAGTAGCTCAAAACCACTCTTTTCTACCATTGCCAGTAAAAATTTGAACACAAGAAGAAACACAAATCAGCAGGATAAACCGAATTAAACCTAAGCCCACAATCAAAAGCTCAAAACTTTACAATGATAACTAGCCAAATAGATTCATAAGAACTCAGTGATTTAAAAACCCACGAATCGGAATGACAAAACAAACCCTAATCAACGAATGAGGCAGAACAAAGACAAAAGACAAAACCAAAACAGATCAAGGAAATGAAAAAAAAAGAACCTGAGGAGGAGGCATAACACCAGGATGATAAAGAGAAGGATGTTGTTGTTGCATCATAGCTTGCTGAATCATAGCTTGTTGTTGCTGTTGTTGCTGCAGCTTCAACCTTTGATTCTGCATTTTTTTTTTTTTGTTGTTGTGTCTTTCTCACTGCGATAGATAAAAATATCTGTTTTGTTTCCCCGAGAAGAAAAAGTTGTGATTTTTTTCCCCTTAAGCTAGGGTTCAAAATCAAGTAAGAAGAAGATGAAAGAAAAGAAAAAAAAAAAAAAAAAAAAAAAAAAGAAAAAAAAAAAAGGAAAATAAATCAAAGAAGAAAGAGAAGATAATCGCACGCACTCTCTTTCTTTCTCTCTCTCTCTCTCTATCTCTAAAGGGAGTAAAGAAAGGCCGTACGAAACAAGTGACCAATTTATAGGAGTCTGACGATTTCTTCGAGAGAGAAGAGAGATAAAGTAATTTACTAATCTCACGCGGCTGTGAATATTCGTTTTCGTCACTGACCAATCACCGCAATATTTCTAACGGCCCAGCTCAAGGCCCAAACTCACACAGTGAAGTGGCAGAGTGTGCTAATGTTACTGACTTACTTGTTTTTTGACGGCCCAGCCCACATTCCCGAACTGACTAAATTAAATTTTGCCTGTACGACACAAACTAATAATTGTTTTATCTTCTTACAAAAGCTCACTGTTTTTGTTCTTTTTTGCATGTCGGCACGGCTGGACATATGCTTTTAAGTTTTTAACGTTTATTGTAATAACCACTCTAGTAATTTAGATTTTCTTTAGAATAATAATAATTGATTGATTTATGATTTATCCAAAACAAAAGTTAGTGACAGTAATGATTTCACTAAAAATAAAATAAAAAAAATTGAAATCCTTTATTTAGAGATCTAGAACTGAGTGAGAGTAAATTGAACCCGCCGGAGTTTTCTGTCTTTCCGGTAACGTTACGCCGCCGGCGAGAATCATTGATAAAATTATATTTTTTATTTCTATTTTTTCAGACACAAACAAAAACAAAAACACACCCCACGAGCTGACCGTTGAATAAGTCAGTCTATTGACTCTTTTCCCAAAAGGAAAAAAAAAAAAAACGAATTTTGATTTCTTCATTAAAAAAAAAATCCACAAAACCAAATTATTAGTTTTCTTCATCACCACTCACCAGCCTTAAATCTCATTTCTTAAGGAGACCTAAATCGATCGGTGAAGTCAAAAAACACCAATCCATGTCAACAGTGGAGGAGAATCGTGGCGATTTAGAGACGGCGGAGAAGATAATACTCCGGTGGGATTCAACAACATGTGAAGAAGCTAAAGAGAATCTTATTTTCCAAAGCGGTGGTGATCGAGATGAAGTAGATCGCTACTTACGAGCCGTCGACGAACTCCAAAGACACATCTCTTCAATCTCAGTCTCCGACCAAGTCAAACCAGCTACCTCAACGATTCAAATCGCCATGGCTAGGCTCGAAGACGAGCTGAGAAACATCTTGATCTCTCAGACTTCTACTTTCGAACCTGAAACCCTTCTCCTCGATTCATCCTTGTCTTCTTCCTCTTTCGCTTCTTCTTCCCGCACCGAGCTTGACGATGACTACAGCGTAACAACTTGTGACGAAGATGAAGAGCAACAACAGCAGCAAGTGGATCTGGTTCTACCGGAAGGTTCGGATTCCGGTTCACGCCGGTTATCGAGGAGTAGAAGAAGCAATAGCAAATCCACTAGCAGTATACGAGAGATCGATTTTGTATCTCCCGAAGCTGTCTCTGATCTGAGATCGATCGCTCAGAGGATGATCGGAGCTGGCTACTCACGCGAGTGCCTTCAGGTATACGGAAACGTTAGAAAAACCGCCATGGAAACGATGTTTAAGCAGCTAGGGATTGTGAAATTAGGTATTGGAGATGTGCAGAGACTTGACTGGGAAGCTGTTGAAGTCAAGATCAGGAGATGGATCCGTGCGGCTAAAGTTTGCGTTAGAGTAGTCTTCGCTAGCGAGAAGAGACTCTGTGAGCAGGTATTTGAAGGAACCGTGGAAGAGACGACATGTTTCATGGAGATTGTGAAAAGCTCTGCTTTGCAACTTTTCAATTTCCCTGAAGCTATAAGCATTAGTAGAAGATCACCTGAGAAACTATTCAAGATTCTTGATTTACACGATGCTTTAACTGATTTGTTACCTGATATGGAAGAGATCTTTGATTCGAGTTCATCTGAGACCATTCTTGTTCAAGCTACAGAGATACAATCAAGATTAGCTGAAGCAGCGAGAGGTATACTCACTGAGTTTGAGAACGCTGTGTTTCGTGAGCCTTCTGTAGTTCCTGTCCCTGGTGGAACTATACATCCATTGACAAGGTATGTGATGAACTACCTCAACTTGATCTCTGACTATAAAGAAACGTTGATTGATCTCATCATGACCAAACCATGTCGAGGTTTGGAATGTACCAATGATCGAAACAATCCCGATATGGATATCTCTCAGCTTGAAGGTATATCACCGTTAGCTTTGCATATGATTTGGACTATGGTGATGCTACAGTTCAATCTTCAAGAGAAGTCTTTGCATTACAAAGACGAGCCTTTGTCTCACATTTTTGTAATGAACAATGTTCATTACATAGTTCAGAAGGTCAAAAGCTCTCCGGAGCTAATGGAGTTGATTGGGGACAAGTATGTAAGAAAGCTTACCGGGATATTTAGACAGGCAGCTACCAAGTATCAGAGAGCCACATGGGTCAGAGTTCTGAATAGCTTGAGAGATGAAGGATTACATGTGAGCGGAAGCTTCTCTTCTGGTGTATCGAAAAGTGCTTTAAGAGAGAGGTTTAAAGCTTTCAATACAATGTTTGAAGAGGTTCATAGGATTCAGTCGACATGGTTGGTTCCAGATACTCAGCTTAGAGAAGAACTCAGGATATCTCTTTCGGAGCATCTTATACCTGCTTATAGATCTTTCCTTGGAAGATTCAGGGGACATATAGAGAGTGGAAGACATCCGGAAAACTACTTGAAATACTCTGTTGAAAATCTTGAAACCGCTGTGTTGGATTTCTTTGAAGGATATACCACAGCTCCACATTTGAGACGGTCTCAGTGAAAGAAGAAGATTGGAAAAACCCATAAAGGTTTCCTTTTTGGTTTCCCACATTAGAATTTTTTAGCCATATATATCATTCTTTGAATTCTTTCCATTTTCATGTGGCAGTGTTCAGATTGTTCTCCAGCTTCTGGTGAATAAGTCTCTCACTCTTTTGTACTTGTAAGCATATTTATTGTTGTGTGTTGTTTGTTTGTTGCCGAAGTTCAATACTCTTTATTGTTGATATAAATGTTTGATTTTTGTATTTTGTGACTTTTGATGTACTAGTTCCTTCATAATTGCAGTTTGATTTCTTCTCTGAGTCATTACTCATAACTAACCACAAGGTTTATCCTAATCCCAACAACACAAATGGTGGTGTTAACTGAAAAGATCAGTGACCAAAATGGTTATAGCAGCAGAAACGTAAATCTTAGTTACAAAAGGAACATGGGAGAACAAAGGCCACCACCAAACTGTGGAGGAGAGCATTGGCACAGGAGAACGTGGGAGGAGGCCCACCAAAGGCAGGATGATCAGGTAACAACAAAAACTAACAGCAGTAGAGTGATCGTCTCTTTTGTCTTTGTTTGGTTTCTTCCTGGTCAAGTAAGTCTAACTTGTTGTTCCGATCCTCAAGCATGTTCAAAAGCTACCGGCGTTAATCCCATATCTTTAACGCTTTTTATAGCACCAACATAAACCAAAAGCATCAGTCATAAGTCTAGAGATATATTTTAGGGATCGATCTCATCCCAAATCAGAGCACATTACTCTTGTCATCTCTTATATCCAGGTTTGTCTTGTGTAGCCTAATACAAATACCTATGTTTAGGTTTGAATTCATCTTTAAAATGAGTTGATATGAGGTAGAGACGGATTGATGGTGGTGCATAATATGAGGTAAATTACGTTATGAGAGTCTGTTAATTGTTAAAAACTTTATGAATGAGATAAATGGTTTGAAGTTTGAACCAATTCTTTTGATACTATAATAATCCTAAAAGAAATGGTTTGAACCAATCTAGTTAAACTTTAAAAGTATCAGGGTTTCATCGACGAACCTTGTTTGGTGAATACCTTCTCGAAGAAGGCAAAGCGATCTGTGATGTGTTGGGAACAATAATTAGAGAAAGTTCGAGCAGAGGGTTTCTTGCACGCTTTAACTATAAGTACACGTGGCTACTCCCCATTTGTTCACTCTCCTAATCTCTAGATTCACGAGTGACTGACTGGGTGTCTACACAGCCTGTCCATTTCTGAAGTGTGTCTTACCCGGTTCGGACCAAATAAATTTTAAATCGTTTTCAAGGTTAGATATTTTGGGGTTTGAAATATATAAAATTATTCAGTAAAAATATTTGGATAAAAACGCCAGCTTGAAAATAATATATGTAAACGTAAGTATTTCTAAACTTACGTTTTGCAGGTCAAACTTTAAACATTTGCTGCTAAAATAATCAAATTAGTAATAACAGCTTAGCTGGCGATGATAAAAATATTACTGGCATGAGCATTGTTGAGTTGACTGGTAATTTCCTACACAGTGGCAGCGATTAATTGGCCAAAAACATATGCTTACGTGGAATATTAACTAACAAATCAACATTTGTCTTATTGTTCTCCTTTTGCCTTTTGGTTATTCATGTTTTTGGTCGACCCACAAGGCCACACAACAAATGATTGTGTTGAAGAGTCTCTTAAGAAATTACACATTTCCTTTAAATTTCGACGATCGCTCTGCTCTCTCCAAGAATCAAATACTATTTTCTCTCCTTGATCAAAACGAAAATCTCTTTCTTTCTCCTCGTCTCCACCAAAAGAAAACCTCCACTTGTGATTTGATCAGAACTTGAAGCAAAAAAAAAAAAATCATGAATTTTGGGTGTTGCTTGGTTTGAACTTTGAAATTCTTCTTGATAGAAAAAAATGATTTTGTTTTGTGAGCTCTTCTACAGCGAAGTTCAAGTTGCAGAGTGGGAGAAAGAGAGATAGATTTTATACAGTAAACACTTTTACATAATCTAACATACACAAACTATACATATATATATAGATAGATATCATTATACAACAGATTCGGAGTAAAAGAAAAGGTTAGTTCGTGTTTTAAAGATGAATCAGATTCGTCTCTGTCTTTTTTTTTTTAATTTATAAAATGGCTAACTTTGATGTTTCTTTCTTTTGATAACAGAGACATGACTACGAATTTAATGACGATCACCGAGTCAAAGCCGTCGGAGATAGAATTCGCGAGATGCGAATGTTGCTGTATGACGGAGGAATACACGGCGGTTTATATTGAAACCGTTCGGAACATTTACGCGGGAAAATTCATCTGCGGTCTCTGTTCCGAAGCCGTAAAGTACGAGATGTTTCGTTGGGGTAATAAAAAAGAGAGACGAATCGGACTCGACGAGGCTTTGGCCGTTCACATGAAGTTATGCGGCGAGTCTGTTGCTTCGCCGTCTCCGAAGAAGGTTGATTTAATATCGGCGATCGGAGAGATGTTCAGGAGAAGACTGATTCTGAACTTGCCGCCGAGTGTCGTGGCGTCAGCAGCAACGATGGCGTCTCCGAGGAGTGTAGCGGCTATAGACGGTGGGGAGATTTGTGCTGCGGCGGTGATTGGTGGAGCTGGAAGCTGTTTGCCTGCTTTGTCCGGAGGTGCGTAGATCCGAATATTCTATTTCCGGAGAGGTATCTAATGAAAAGTGTGCGCGCGCGCGGCGCGAGTGTGAGATCTTCTCGAGAAGGTTGTTGGAAATATTTGTTTATTTTAAAATCCGAAGAAAATATAAAATTAAATTAAAATGAAAATGTACAGAAAAAAATTCGAGAAGTTTAGGTATTGGTTCATTTGACTAATGTACTTGATATAATATGACAATGTCAATTTGTTAATATGAGTGATTAATTTTTATATTTCCCCTTCCAGAGGAGTGGTTTGACTATATGTATTATCTTTTTGATTGCCTAAATAAAAATTGTGTGTGACAACTATGATTTACGAAAAAAATGAGAAATATTGGCTCCGATAATAATACTGCATAGTTTCGTAATGCAATAAATTATAGAATGATAATAAAAATTTTAACAATGAAAATTTCAGAACTAACTATTTCAGAATTTATGTTAATTGGATATCTTTTATGAGAAGTATAATGTTATAAGAAATTATAAATCCATTTATTTGCGATTTTTAGTATTTTTTGTTTGTGAAAAAAAAAAAAAAAAAAAGCAAATTGATGTAAAAACAATGGAGATTTTTTTAGTTGATTAATTTCTTTTATAATCGCACTAAAAACGTCATAATTAAATCAACTGAAACCGTCAAAATTAGTTCACAATTATTGTTGACATTATTATTTGCTTAAAATTGTTTTCTTGATTAAGTGGATCCGTATTAGCCATTACGACCTTGCATGTGCAAATGCCTAATGGATTATTATTGATAAGATTACTCGTACAGTCAGGTTGGATTTTGTAGGACCTAATTATTTATACTCTAAAGTCTTCAATAATCATTAATCCATATCGTGAAAATAGAGGAAGAAGATTCTAGGTTCCACTAATTTTAAATTCTCGAAACAAAGAAATTGGACAACAAATTTAGCCGACTTCCACGAAATAAACGTTTGCATCACTATAAACGAATAATGCGTTGTATTATGCGGTACAAACGTATTCAAAGAGATCATTTTCATGTATCTTACGTATACTTGGGATTTTTCTTGTTTATTTAAGTTGACATAAAAATAACATATACTATTTATTACTTGTGTATTATTATTTGATAATTATGCTGCACATAAGAGGTATACAAACGTTCTTTGCATACCTATCTATTCAGCATCAGCATCTTGAAATGGTATATGACTGATAACATCAGGAAACTACACCCATGACTAGTCCCGACTAATCATTATCTTAAACTTTAATCAGATTAATCTTTAAATTAATAGTCGAAATAACTTTTAAGTATTATTATTGCGCTTTATCATTTTTAAAGTTAAAAACGAAAACGCATACAATACAAGCATCCGAAATCGGAGACAACATAACAGTAAACCCGGTAAATCTCTCAGAACTTAACCGAAGTTGATGCCTTGAGCTAGAGGTAACTCGTTCCCATAGTTGATTGTACTGTCAAAACTCAAAAGAGTAAGTGGATGGTTTCAACGAATCAAAAATCGAAAACTTAAACCGGACACTAAAGAAGAGAGGAGATAAAAATGATAGAATTTTACCAAGTGGACCGACGCATGTACTGTTTCCATGAGTCGCTTCCAGCTTCACGACCACCACCAGTCGCTTTCTCGCCACCAAAAGCTCCGCCAATCTCAGCTCCATTCGTCGGTATGTTCACATTCACGATGCCACAATCACTTCCCAGTGGTCTAGTAGCCAATACCAACACAGTGAAAATCATTTCAGTAAATTTAACTTGAAAGATTGAGACGAGTTGTTTGTTTTTTCACTTTCTTATAGCACCTACCCGATCCACTTGAAGATGTTTTCGGGTTTGCGAGTGAATATCGAGCTGCTTAGACCTTGTGGTACCGAGTTGTTTATCGCAACAGCTTCTTCAAATGACTGTCCCCAAAAAGGTAAAAAAAATTAAGGGTCTATTCCTGAAGAAAGTGGAAGAATTTAGAGAGTTTTTATTACCTTAAACTTTAGAACATAGAGAACCGGAGCAAATAGCTCTTCTTTAACAACAGCAGCATCTGCTGATATCTCGATTATCGTAGGCTCCACAAAGTTTCCTTCACCTTCGACTGCTTTACCGCCCGTAAGTATTTTACCGCCCTGCAAATGAAAGACAAAAGTGAAAGTTGGAAAGGTTTAACATTTTTAGTTGTTTTTTTCTTTCATGACAATGCATAGAATGTGAGGTACTTGCCTGGGATTTGATGACTTCGATTCCTTTCTCAAAGTTCTTCTTTGATTCAGGAGTATGTAATGGTCCTAACAATGTCCCTTTCTCAAGAGGATTACCGATTTTGACTTGTTTGTATGAAGGAATCAGTTGCTCGAGTACTTTGTCGTAGATACTCTCATGCAAAAGCTTATTTAAGAAAGAACAACATTTAAAGCATTGAGCAAAAGGAAAGGTAGTAGCAACAAAGCTATAAGGGGATTAACAAATTTTACCAGCCTACGGCAAGTTGTACAACGTTGGCCAGCGGTTCCAACCGCAGCAAACAGAACAGATCGAGCCGCTAACTGTATGTCAGCATCATCCATGACTATAATTGCATTGTTTCCACTCAATTCAAGCAAAGTTTTTCCGGATCTTGCACTCACTGTTTGTTGTACCGTTAAACCCACCTATGCATAATCAAAATATTCAAAACAAGAGACAGAAACGAGCAGGCTCACTTGGGTAGTGGATTATAGTAAAGGTAGTACCTTGGAGCTTCCAGTAAAGGATACTAAGGGAATGCGTTTGTCTTTGGCTATTGCTTCACCAATTTCAGCTCCACCACACATGGCCGTAAAAATGGCACCTGGTAAATTGTTCTTCTCTAAAACTTCAGCCACTAGCTTGGTCATTGCGATAGTTATCAATGGTGTAGTTGGAGCACCTTTCCTGTGGTTGCACATGTATTAACTACAGTAATCAGTAATCAAACCAAAAGAGATTTCATTGTCAACATTAATGTTATGTCACTATATGCAGTCTCTCAGCATTATGTCATTTAGGAAACATTAATGCAACATAGGTAGACAATAGTAGACAATAACTGTGAACAGTATATATCGTTAATTCAGCTTCTTCTGTAGTACTTTAACCCCTTAAAGCAGCTCCTAGGGTGAATTTCAGAGCACAATTCAGAGTCAAATTTCGCTATTTACCAGACGACACAGTTTCCGCAGACCAGTGCAATACAAGCATTCCAACCTGCAATAATACAAAATTGTACCATTTTATTTTCAGCAAAGGAACACAAACATACACAAAAAATTTGTATTGCATTATTAAGATATGAAATTGGCACACAAGACTTACCAAGTACAGCACATGGGAAATTAAAAGCTGTGATAACACCAACAATGCCAAGAGGATTCCACATCTGTGTAACAATATCCAAGCAGAATATTAATTTTGCTACTCTAAGAGAAGTATACTACACAACTCCTGGGAAAGAAACTCGCAATCACCTCCAACATCATGTGTTCAGGGCCTGAAACGAAGAAACAAAATGAGTTTAGAGAAACCAATATGTCAGTAAGATATGTAAAACAGGAAAACAAGCATCTCCAAATCCAAGTGCCTTTAAAGAAGAAACTTGACCATAATATAAGTAACTTAGGAGAATATTAGTTATATAAGCTCTATATACTGGAAGAACCCAACTCACGTTCTGAAGGGATGACGGATCCATTGAGTTGTCGGCTCAAACCCACAGCAAAGTCACACATATCAATCACTTCCTGCAAAAGTTGTAGTAAATGTGATATTTGAAGCAAAATGAGAAAGATGCTGTTCAGTTTTGATATTAGCAAAGTTATCACAAAGCTTTGAAGAGAGCAAAACATAAGAGTACCTGAACTTCTCCGATACCTTCAGCAAGGATCTTTCCCATTTCAAGTGAAAGAAGACGGCCAAGATAGTCAAGTTTTGATCTTAGCGCATCTCCAATCTGTCTCACAATATCACCTCTCTTTGGAGCCGTAACCTATACCAACATATATCCTCGTAAGCACTTTTGCTTTGGAAAGCAATACGCTTAATGAAGAAGTTTAAGTGAAAATGAAGAAAACCTGCATCCATATCTTAGCAGCTTCCTCACAAGCTTTCAAACCTTTCTCGTAATCTTCTAGAGAAGCTTCCACAACTTGTGCAATTGGCTGCATCAGTAAAAAAGTGATTACTGAGCAAAATTAAACTAAATTAAATCCACAAACTACTAATACAGCTTAAGAAGTGTTTCAATAAACAAGAGCAAGAACCACAGATGAGGTCTAAATATAGTTAATTAGCCCCAAAAATTTGATCTTTATAGAACCATTCACTCTCGATTCTCTTAAGCAAGAAGGAAGAGAGAACCTGATTGTCAGCAGGATTGAGAGTGGAAACAAGAGGTCCGTTAGCTTGCCATTTGCCAGCAACGTAACAACCCAAGTTGTGAGAAGTCAACCCAATCTCACTCAGAAACTCGTACTCTTTCTTGTTCGCTGAACCCATCTCTCTCTATCTGCACAAAACCAAAATTCATGTAATAAAGGAATGAAATTGATTGTAACAAAAACCCAAAGAGAACTCCTCAAGGATCACAAACTTCGAAAACTCCTCAAGGATCAGAGAAAAAAATCACCTTGATCGTATCGAAGAAGAGTGAGGCTTCGGGTTTAGCTTTGATCACGGAAGGCTTAAATAAAGGTAAGTGAGAGAGACGTGTACGTCTTTGGTTAAAAAGAGAGCGATTGATTATTGGACTGAAGACGATAGCTGAGCTGCTGTGTTCATCCTTTACCACTTTTAACGTTTTGGCTTCATCCGTATGTATATTACTAGTAGTTAAATAATTTTTCGCCACGTGTCCTACGCTTTTCGTTTTCCGGTCCAGAATAAACAAGTTAAAAGAAAGAGACAGAGGAAGAGAGAGTTTCTTTGTTGTTGTTATCGCCATTGCCACGATTACCATCCCTTTTTGTATTTTTCTTTACCAGGCCTCATCATTTGGCCCGGCCCGGCCCGGCCCATTAAACTACTTAAACCGGTTTAACATTTGGTTTTCCGGGTAAGCTAAAAAACTTTCCCGTTTGACTTTGGTTTATTAACAACGAGTTCAGTTCCGGATCAAATAAACCCACCCGATTAGGATTCTAATTAAGCCAAGTAAAGAATCCGATCCGACGGACACTAGTGATTCTTCACCCGATCGATTCGATTTTGCCGTGAGGAGAACTCGCTTTGCTGATCGCAGATCACGACGGTTCATTTCGGTGAGCAACTCAACCTTCCTTGATTCAATCCAAACCCAGAATCCTAGGGTTTCAAAAGTTTCACACTTTTGTTTGAAACCCCTAGGCTCTGGTTCGGTTCAGGGATCATCTATGGTGGGTAAATTGTGTTGATACGATATACAAGGTTTTGGATTTGGAGGAGAATGAGAGCTGTGAATTTCATGTATAGCTCGAGCAGTCCCAGATTTCGCGGGGTTTTCAATGGGCTTTGCGCTGTAATTCTATTCGTCTTCTTCTTTGATCAGAGCGATATACTCAGGAACCCTTTATTAAAGAATCTCTCTTTCGTTGATGATAGTGGTAGAGGAACTGTTTCCCAAGGTCAGTTTAGTAATGGGTTTAGCAAGTTTACTGTAACTCGTCGACATATGAGTGAAGTTGATGACACTCTTGGTTCTTCTGGTTATAATAATAACACCTTGAGTGGTAGTGGTGGTGGTGGTGATAGTACTACTGTATCGTGCTCTGGGTTACATGAACACATAGGTTATGCTGATGAATGTGAGTTCTTGAAATCGAACCCGATTTGTTCTCCTGATGGGTTCTTTGATTACCTCAACTTCTTTTATTGCTTTTGCGGAGATTTTAAGATCTTGGGTTATGTTATGTTAGGGGTTTGGCTTGTTGCTCTCTTTTATCTGTTGGGTAACACTGCAGCTGATTACTTTTGCTGTTCGTTGGAGAAGCTTTCTAAGCTTTTGAAGTTGCCTCCAACTGTTGCTGGTGTTACTTTACTGCCACTTGGTAACGGAGCCCCTGATGTGTTTGCTAGCATAGCTGCTTTTGTTGGTTCGGATAAAGGGGAAGTTGGTCTTAACAGCGTCTTGGGTGGTGCCGTGTTTGTGACTTGTATTGTTGTTGGGATTGTTTCGCTTTGTGTTGCTGATAAGGAAGTGAAGATCGATAAGAAGTGTTTCATCAGAGACTTGAGCTTCTTCCTTTTCACATTGGTTGCTTTGTTGGTGATTTTGATGGTTGGTAAAGTGACAGTGGGTATCGCCATTGCCTTTGTCTCGATCTATGTGTTATATGCTTCTCTTGTTGCTGCGAATGAGATTTTGAGGAAACATTCAAGGAGGTTGAAGCTGGATTCTTTTATGCCTTTGCTCCCGATGCAAGGAAGTGTCTTCTCCCCAAGTGTTGAAGAGGATATTCCTATGTACAGCCCCTTGCTAGAACTTGACACTGAGGAAGGTCCACCTCGGCTGCATGATTCTCTACCACAGTGGATGTGGGCTACAAATGTAGCCATCTACTCAAACCATTTCGCAAAAGCAAATTCACATGATGAAGAAAGACCTCCATGGGGATGGACTGAAGACGGTGCAGAAGTCGAGAGCTCGTTATGTTTGAAAGTCACATCCATGCTTGAAATGCCATTGACTGTTCCTAGACGATTGACAATCCCTTTAATCGAGGAAGATAGCTGGTCAAAGACGTACGCTGTGGCTAGTGTCTCATTAGCTCCTCTTCTACTTTCCTTTCTTTGGAGCAGCCAAACTGATACGAGTCTTCAAGCTTGCGTTGTAGCCTATTTTATCGGAATTGTGATTGGATCTACTCTTGGATTTCTTGCATACAAAAACACAGAGCCAGATCGTCCACCTCAAAGATACTTGATACCTTGGGTACTAGGTGGATTCGTCATGAGCATTGTTTGGTTCTATATGATTGCAAACGAACTTGTTGCTCTTTTGGTTACATTTGGTGGAATCTATGGAATCAACCCGTCTATACTTGGTCTAACCGTACTTGCTTGGGGAAACTCAATGGGTGACTTAGTGTCAAACATCGCATTGTCGATGAATGGTGGAGATGGCGTACAAATCGCATTATCAGGTTGCTACGCTGGTCCAATGTTCAACACGCTTGTTGGATTAGGTATGTCGATGTTTCTTGGTGCTTGGTCAAAGAGTCCAGAGACTTACATGATTCCAAAAGACAATAGCTTGTTCTACACTCTAGGATTTCTAATATTTGGTTTGATTTGGGCTCTTGTGATGCTCCCTCGCAACGAGATGCGGCCGAGCAAAGTGATGGGCATTGGTCTGATCGCATTGTATCTGATATTTGTCACTTTCAGGCTCAGCTCCGCCATGGGATTCATACCTTGGGCTTCTTGAAACGCCAATCTAACCAGCTCCTGTATTGGCTTATTGTATTCATCATCTAGTTAGACATATTCCACTGGTTCTGAAGTAAATGTTATGTTTGTATTACATTGATGTAACTGATAATGAATCTTAGCCATTGGATCTTTGTGGTAGAGATCTTGGATCGCGTATTCGAAAATGGAAATTGATGGGCCTTGATACTAATGGGCCGAGATGATCAACTCAACTCAATAATGTTGTTTCGCTATCTACCCACTTGTACATCGTCACGTGGTAGTGCGATATTCAGTATCAAACAAAATAATTGTTTATCAGATCTAAAATTTGAACAATATTTGGCTTAGGTTCTTCATTCACCCTCTTATAAAATAAGTAATAAAATCTGTATACATTATTATAAAATTAAAAACTGAAACTATTTTTAATAAATTCAAATCGAAATATAATTTTGTTCTACTTGTAATATCTAAACCCTAATCATTTTATTTGTGAACCCAAACCGACATATAATTTGATTCTACTTGTAAAATCAAACCCTTAATCATTTAATTTGTGAACTTAAATCGACATACGATAATTTCTTTCTAATTGTAAAATCTAAACCCTAACATCTAATTTGTGAATCCAAACCGACATATAATTTATTCTACTTGTAAAATCTAAACTCTAACCATCTCATTTGTAAACCCAAACCTATATATAATTTTGTTTAAATTATAAAATCTAAACCCTAATCATCTCATTAATGAACCCAAACCGATATATAATTTTGTTCTAATTATAAAATCTAAACCCTAACCACTTCATTTGTAAATCCAAACCGACATATAATTTTATTTTAATAGTAAAATCTAAACCCTAACCAGTTCATTTGTGGTTGTCCAAAAAAAAAACCCAGTTCATTTGTAAATCCAAACCGACATATAATTTTGTTCTAATTTTAAAAATATAAACCAAACCAATATTTAACTTTCTTTAATTAAAAGTATACAAAATTTGTTTTCTTAATTTATTTTGCTTTTAAATTTAATTTTGATTTTTTTTAATGAAATATTAGATGGAAGATTCTGATTGGCTGAGAAAAGAGGGGGTGAACAAAATATTTTCTTAAGATTTTCATGTTAAGTAACAGAGAAACATACTTTTTATAAAAATAACTTATAACTTGATGAAGAAAACAAATTATAACAATATTTGTAATCTCGAAAACACGAGTTTAACCAATAATAGTATCATACACTATCTCAATTATTATTGCTTAGTTTAATTTAGACTTACTAATCGACAAAACAATAAATTAAATCACCGGAAAATTCCAAACCAATATGTAAATTAATAAATAGATGGGAATGGTTATCATTTTATTTTAGCAAGGAACGATTTGTATCGGATATAACTACTCTCGATCAATCCACTCAGAAAAGAACAAGAAGTTGATGACAAAAATAAAGAGAACAAGAAGTCAAATATATCATTTTCTTGGTGAATGGTTTCCATATTACACTATATAGCATTAGCATAGGTTACATGTACTCGCATTTAATTGAATAGAGTATAGAGAACAAAATGGGTCCAATAGAGCAATGTAAAGTATGTGCCGTCGTGGAGACCAAGGCGTAAGGCTAGTCATGTCGTAGAAACTTTATCCACATGCATTTATATATTTCTTCTCTTGCGCATGAAGTAAACATATTACGTGATAGCTTATGTCATTAGTCATTTGACCCTTTTTATTAGGGGAAGTATTATATATAAATTTTGATGCCATATATCACAATCTCGTAACATGACTTTATATATAGTACATAAATATAAAGATATAATAGTGTTGGAATATGCTCAACTTAGGACAAGACATCCAAGAACATGTTATATCTTATTGCTCTGTTCTCGCAAAATGACAACTCTGACACTCATATGGGTTGTTTTAATTATTTTTGGGCTTATGTATGTGCCTTTTTTGATGTTTCTACTGATCAGTTTAATGTTGGATTTATATATATGTGCATAACAATTATTTTTATGTGAAATAACCAGATTGAAAACCATTAGTATATGATCGATACCCATGCATGTTAACAAAAGTTTTTGATTCATATATAATGAGAATATTAGGGAATCGTTTGTTTATGAAAACAAAACGTTAATTCATTGTACGTAAATTTGTTTTGATATTTACAAATAATCAATTCTTTGAATTTAAAGTTGTATAATAAACTTGTAGTTTTATATACTTGATAAATGATAATGAAATGATATTTAATAAATATATTACCCTATAGAAAACTGTATCCGTTTATCATCTTACATTCTTACTCAAGTAATGTGGACCATGCATGTACAATATAATATACTATCGAATTAACAACCATTAAGCTGAAGACAAACTAGGCGATATGACTCATCTTCTCAATCATTGAAATTTCTTTTTATCATAGCATTGTAATAAAGCATACGAACATAAGAAGACATGTGTATATTTCAAAGTGTTTTAAAAGTTACATAAATGGTTTTATGATTCAGAAAGGGAAGACACGAAAACAAGTTCATGCTCTCTACATGAGCCCTCTAAACTAAACAGTCTATTTGCTCTGCGATATTATTGGAAACACAAGAAAACATAAAATGTGTTGCCCATTTCCAATCTAATTGATACCTCTCTGATCACTTGGCTCCCCTACCTTCATTTGTTTTGTTTTCGTTTCAAACAAATATGTGATGATCAGGTTACAATTATTGGGTCTATCTATTTATTAATATTATGTATAGCTTTACTAGCTAACATTTCTCAATCAACGTCTTTGTTTAGCCTATCCGAAGTAATAGTAGTATATATAAGAATCCGAAACAAAATCATATTTGTTAGATTGATTGTGGTCAAGTTGAGTTTTATGTCAAAATGTCGTGACATATAGGCCATATCCCTTAAATTAAAAACCACATATATACTAACAATAAACTATTAATAATGTATTATATAATTTACAACAATAAAATAGTACTATTTTACGGAATATGTCACATGTCACATGAAAGGTCACTGACCCCAAAACTAAAATGTTTACACATTAATATTTATTTTCCTAATACGTGTATGCGTGTGTGTATATATTAGTTTCTCAGTATGATGACTCTCAAAAACATAATATATCTCTCTTTTTCTCTTTCTCTTTTTTTCTTTCCCAAATTTGTAACCCACAAATAATATGGATCAGCGCATCGCCGCAACCTCAGTCTTCAGGTGGTCTAGGAGTCGCCGGAAGATTCATATCCGGCGTCGTAAGTCGCAGGTGGTACGTCTTGGCGGGAAGAGCAATGCGGTGTCACGTGGCGGATTCTCGTTGAAGAAAATGGTGAGGAGGATGAAGCTAAGATGGTTGAAGCTACACTACGTGAGACTTGTGAAGAAGATCAAAGGCTTTTATCGTAATTTAGTTAAAGAGTTCGTAGACGCAGGAGCAGAGCTTGAAGCGATTCAGCAGCGAATGGCGGTTGAAGCGGCTTCGTTTGCGGTTCCCGGCTTAGGTCTCTCTTTCTCTTCCTTGTCAGTCCATGACCGAGCACGGTATTTTATTGTATAGTCTCGTTGTCGTATATTAAAATTTTTATTCATTGTAACTTTTATTTTTATTTTATTTTTTTGCTGTTGTATCTTATAATTAAACTATTTATTTATATATCGTGATTTATATTTCTTGGAATATCACTGCAAGAACGAAACTATCAGTATATGGTTAAATATTTTCTTACTATCATACTATATGTACGATTTCAATTTGTTCATAACTGTAAAAGACTTGTTCGCAAAACAAGCCAATTATAATCTGATGGTAAGATATGCTTACTGTCCAATTAAATAAACTTGTCCATGTTATGCAAATTAAGTAATTGCGATTCACTCTGGTGAAAACTAAAATTAACATTGCGTTTGTTACTATATATTGTCACCACGATAGATTAAACTCCACAAATGATAACAATTTATAAGGATATATCATACATACACTATTTTGATGAGATAAGCGAATAAGTATAGCTAGAAATGATTATTATTTTTACAGCAATGTTTTTGTTTTTACAATATAAAATTACTAACACTTGAATACATTATATAAGCGTGTATATGTATGGGGCATGGTAACGTGATTAAATGATCATGGCCATGGGATGAGATGAGTAATATATCTTGTATTGTAAGTGATTGAGTTAAGGTGCATGCCTTGCTGGAAATGCAATCAGGCGATGAATTAAGAAATAAATGATCATTTGATATTCAGATCTTTATTGATACTGTGTACTCTGTTCTTACATGACAAACTCGTCGCTTCCCCATAAAATTATAATATTTTAACACACTCATATGGACTTTGAACGATTGCTTTAAGATTCGAGAATCTCTATGCTTATATAGTAGTAGTAGTACCAACTTGAAATTAATTCTCAGTTTTCCACTTTTGATTGATTGTATCCGACAGTATTCAGTTTTTTCACATGCATGTATACCGTTATTGTTTCAAATAAATTTACATTGCTTTTGTTTTTTTTTATTTTATGGTTTGACTGGTTCAAACGCTGCGGTTGCGGTTGCGGCTGCGGGAGATTGCAGAAGCGGACGATTGCGGTTGCAAGCGTTATTAAGCGTTTTGAACAACTGGTTTAGCGGTTTAAAATTGGTGCGTTTGCGGGAGGTTTACGACTGGTTGACCAGCGGGTGCAATAGCGGTTGGAACATAAATAAATGTGATATATAATTATATAAATGTTTTAAAATATCAAAACTTTATTAAACTTGATTTATAATTAAATTTCATTAAAAATACTAAAATAATTATTTAAAAAACAAATAAATTTCATAGTGAAATACTTATTACTTTATGCATTTGATTTTTTACCAAAACTTTAATCAAGTAATTTGATAAATGACTAAACATATGTTTTAGATCGTAGATCTTATTTCTTAAATCTCACACACTCAATAAGTTCTGTGGGGCAGTATTTGCATCAGTAGTATTGATCAAGCGAGAGTTGAGAAGAGTCACTCGTGATTTGTTTTTATATTTTTCACAAATAATCTTATTTTCTTAAATTTCTGATGAAATGTTATATTTATTTAGATTTTTTCGAACTTATGTGTGATGTGCCATTAAATTTACATCAAGTTTTCTGGGTTATTGTTAATTGAAATCTTATTTTCTTCCAATTGTTTATTTTTTAATATTCTAAATCGTATCCATAGTTCATTTTCTCTCATCCTTAATGAATAAAATAGTTAAAAAATATTTGATTATCATTGATTTGTTTCAAGTTTTTTCAAAAAAAAAAAAAAAAAAAAAAAAAATTCCAAACGCAAACGCCCGCAACCGCAAACGCTTGCGGGAAGCAGCTTTTGAAATTCAGCGGCTGTGAGCGATTGGAAGCAGTTTGTATGATTGGCACCAATTGCTAGCAACCGCTACCACCCGCAAACGCAGCGTTTGTGGGAGATAGCAGAAGAACCAGTCGACACCTTAGTTGAACAGCTGAATACTTCATTAATCATGGCGCAGAACATATATACAAAGTTGTTATGTAAAATATCTTCTAGAAAACTAAGAGCAACTCCATTTGGAGTCTCTCTCATTGAGGTGACATAGAAGAAAACAAAATTGAAGAGAGTGGCTGATTTTGAACTTTGGATATAGGGTACAAAGTTTTTATCAGATTCATACCAATCCGTTTGAATGTTAGAGTCGATTTAAACCCGAACCAAACCGAGAATATGGAACAAAAAGCTTTCCAATCGGTTTATGCCTGAAACCGAAGTAGAAAGAATTCATAGCATCCAAAAGGCCAAACTCCGCTGGTTTGTCCCGGTTTGGATAGATCGGTTTGATAGAAATTTCTTCTGTTTTTGTCATCTGCACGTGGACCTTGCCGGGATGCATATACAAGTGGCGAGGATGTAGATTGTTCAAAAACAGTACTGCTTAGCATGTACGCACTGTTATTGGACATATTTACTTATACTCTTGTTTGTATCACAAACCACTGTCATTTTCTTCTCCTACTCAACGTTAATGAAGAAACTCTCATGTTTAACTCTGCAATTATAACGTACTCCTGTCAATTAAGCTTCTCATATCCTCTCGTTGGGAGAAATTGCACGGTACAACTTCTACCACGACATCTCACTGGGCTGAATCTTAGTTGTAACCCATATCTCAATCTCTAATGTATCGCACCTCTTAAATAACACACCAAGCTGTTCTTTTCTAACACTAAGAACCTTCCGGGAATTTATGAAACTTCTGTGAAGTCGAAGTCATCATGGAACTTTTGTTCAATTGTTCAACGCGGGAATTCAAAAACCTTCTACGAATTCATGAACCTTCCGGGAATGACTTTAGAATACATACACTTCTCTCTCAAGGTGCTATATCAAGGTGTTTCTTTTATAAATCTCGGCTCCCGTTCCATATGTTTTGCAAGTGAATCTCACTGTACTATGGGAACCCTAGAGAGAGTTCTGAGTACCCTCTACCAAATCCTGAAGAAGATAGACATTGTCAATGACCAATGGGAACCCTATAGAGAGTACGATTCGTCATTCTTCCAGCTAGAAAAAGTAGTTTATCTTTAATTTACTTCACTTGCCCTATGTTTTATTTTGTTACGTTTTATGGATCTCATAAATCTTATAACCCAACACACAAAAAAGAAAAAAAACTGATCACCAAAATGGACATAAAAGTTTAGCTTGGTGAGAAAAAGCCCATTAGATCACACCACCGGCCGGTCAACAGAAACAAAACCAAATCAAGCCAGAACAATAAACCAAACATACTTAAACCGGGATTAAAGACGTTGTGACGAATGCATGGGTACGTTAGTTATTGCGTGGTTGCGTGGTGGAAGAGAAGAAGTCCCTTCCCACACTCCCACGTGGTTAAGTCTTTTGGGTAGCTAAAGTTTGCACGTTGCCTCTTACCACATTTGCGTCTAACGTAACCCACTTCTAATTTTATTTTGGTTTATTCGGGGAATCATTTACCCTCCTGCCTGTAATATAAAATTTCACGAAATTGAATTCCTCCTTTAATTATAATTAACGAAAATTAGAAGAAGAGATCATATACCTATTTGAAATTTTTAATCAATCGAATCGAACGTATGGTTAACTGATGAACGTTTTCGCGTGCTGCTTATTACTTATTTACACGTGAATATCATGGATATATGACTTTTTAATTTTCTGAACAACAATGAGGTCTAATTTGATATGATTTAGAATCTTCGATATCAAATTGATGTAATTACCAAACCTTTTTTTTTTTTTTTCTGGAATTCCATCGGAAGTCAATTTATGATGAAAATACAAAAACAGGTGTTGATATGTTTGACTTTGAGACCGGTAAGTTGAACAGTATATATTGTCGTGATTAGTTTTGACGGCTATGATATAAATCGCAAGACTCAAACACGACCGTCGATTCTACAGTATGATAAACGACGATTCCCACAAGTCACGGAGGCTGAGCGGCTGAGCCTTGAGCATAGACGCTGACCTGGCACACAAATGTAAAACTTGGCCACTAAATAAGACACTTGTCTAGTTTTGCTCCGTCCTCTTGAACCACGTAGCATATGTTTTTTTTCTTCTTCTTTTCCTTCTTCGAGAGTTCGTCGGTGTCCTTATCAAAAAAATGATTTCGTGAACAAAATAAAAGTTGGCTAATAATAATTTTTAACTTTTAGGCCTAGAAGCCGAGTGAAATGTATATGGAATGTCTATACTGTCCTTAAGGTACATTACTGGGTGATTTGGGTTAAATATGGGATTAGGAGTCAACAACAACACTAAACACCAGGCTACTCCAAACAATCAATCGACCACATTTCAAATGTTTACACAAACTAATGCGTACAAATGTTATTTTGATGACTTTCATTTCCTTCATCAACGGACGTAAGTGTTTGTATTATATATATTTTTTTTTCTTTTTGTAAGTAAGAAAAAAAAAATTGGGATTCCTCATCCACAAATAGATTCAATGAATCAAGAAAAAATCCCAACCAGACAAAATAAAACATTTAGAATCCCAACGGTGGATCCCACTTCCGACCATTTGCTGATATGTTTAAAAAAAATTTAAAATTAATACTTATAACTATTTCGAGATTATAATCACAAAGTCATTTTAGTCGCGCAAAAGTTTGTAATTAAAATTTAAATTAGAAAAAAAAGATTAGTGAGTGTGTAAAGAATCAGATAGAACAAAAAAAAAGTACCCGAAAATGGTTTATTTATAGATTTATGGATAACGACATTACTAAAATAACAATCAGAGAACAGTAATCATCTGGTTAAACAGAAAGGATAATTAAATAAATTCATGATGCTCACCTTCGCCTCGATTTCTGGATTTAACGAGCGAATAAGAACACCCACCACCACCACCACCACCAACGATAGATTTTAGTTTCTTTCTTTCTTTCTTCGGAATCATTTAAGTAGAAGAACAAAATTTCTCACAATCTGTTCGCTTCCTCTGTGATTCTTTTTTAGTTTTTTCCCCTTTTGAATTTTGTGTTTTGGAATTGTATATACTTAGATTCGATTTGTTCATAGATCTACGATTTTTGAGCTTTCTAGGAAAAATTTCTTCGTTTTCTCCAGAAATTGACGAAGCTTTTGGAGTCAATTCCGAGATTTTTTACGATTTTTGAATTTTGATTTCTTAACGAATTCCGAATCAGAAGAACCAGAGAGAAGAGAGTTTCAAATGGTGGTAGCGACGACCATAGCGCTTTACGCCAGTCCAGCGAGCACTGTATGCTCTACAGCTCACCAGATCAACGCTCATATCTCTTGTGATCTCGATCTCAACTCCACCAAGTCTTCACCGGGGTCTTCTTCCACCTCTTCCCCCACAATCGGAGGTCTCTCTTTGCTTTTCTCCGGCGCATCCGTCAAATCATCAACCTCTTCCTCCTCTTCATCGTCGCATCCGACGGTAGGAGATGAGTTAGCTTCGATACGCCATGATCGTAGCGACGATCGGACCTTAAGCGGCTCCTTCTGTTATTCTCCTAGCAAATTCATCGGTTCTTCGTACCTTAAACGTGATCACCATAGCCCTGTCTCGGTGCTTCACGGTCCGATCTCATCTAGCAACAGTCCTCCGATGAGGATTTCAAGAGATCGGAACTTAGATGGTGGCTCTGCTCTACGTGTGGGATCTAGCAGATTGTTCAATGGTTTCGTCAGGAAAGCTATTGGCTCTTGTGTTGATTACGATACTGACTCTGTTCTTGTCGATGAGCAGCTACCGTTCGCCATGGACGATGGTTTCGAAGGAGAGAGAAGACAACCATATGCTAGGGATTTGCTTAGACGTGCTCAATTGAAACACAAAATCTTCGAAGATGAATCTGTGGTCAAAGCATTTTACGAAGCTGAGAAAGCTCATAGAGGACAGGTGTGTGATTATGAAGAAGAACTTAAAATCTCATAAACTTGTCAAATAATTTTGGTTTTTGATTTTGCTAATTGATGTGTTTGAAATCAGATGAGAGCAAATGGTGATCCTTACCTGCAACATTGTGTGGAGACTGCAATGTTGTTAGCTGACATTGGAGCTAATTCGACCGTTGTTGTTGCTGGGATTTTACATGATACTTTAGACGATTCGTTCATGAGCTATGATTATATTCTCAGAACTTTTGGATCAGGAGTTGCTGATCTTGTGGAAGGGGTAAGTAAAGAAACAGCCATGATTGTGTTTCAGCTAAAATCTTGTTTTATGGTTGTTGAGACTTTAGATTTAACTGAGTTCTGTCTTCTTATTGCGTTAGGTGTCTAAGCTTAGCCAACTAAGTAAACTTGCTCGGGAAAACAATACGGCATGTAAAACCGTTGAGGCAGATCGTTTGCACACTATGTTTCTTGCAATGGCAGACGCGAGAGCTGTTCTTATAAAGTTAGCTGATCGGGTACATAACATGATGACGCTCTATGCTTTGCCACCAGTGAAGCAGCAAAGGTTTGCTAAAGAGACTCTGGAGATATTTGCGCCTTTGGCTAATCGTTTGGGTATCTCTACCTGGAAAGTTGAGCTTGAAAATCTGTGTTTCAAGCATCTCCATCCTGATCAGCACCACGAGATGTCCGCTATGCTTGAGGATTCATTCGATGAAGCTATGATTACTTCTGCGATTGAGAAATTGGAGCAAGCACTTAAGAAAGAAGGCATTTCTTACCATGTTCTCTCTGGACGACACAAGAGCTTGTATAGTATCTACTGCAAGATGTTAAAGTAAGTTCTCATTTCCTCTTTATTCGAAAGTGCTTGTTGGTTAATCGGCTTCATGGAGAGAACCAGAATACTGACACTTCATTTTGTTCCAGGAAAAAGCTAACCATGGATGAAATTCATGACATTCATGGCTTACGTTTGATTGTTGACAATGAGAAAGATTGTTACAAGGCCTTAGGAGTAGTTCACAAGCTATGGTCTGAAGTTCCTGGAAAGCTGAAAGATTACATTTCTCATCCCAAGTTCAATGGGTGGGTTTCTGCAAACCGTTTCTAGCTTATAAATTATAATGATGTAGGCTGCTTCATTCTCTAAACATAACTTTGGGCTTGTGGAATTTTAGGTACCAATCTTTGCATGCAGTAGTAATGGGTGATGGAACTATTCCGCTTGAAGTTCAAATACGCACAAAGGAAATGCATTTGCAAGCTGAATTTGGATTTGCAGCTCACTGGAGATACAAGGAAGGTGACTGCAAACACTCTTCATTTGTGCTTCAGATGGTTGAATGGGCAAGATGGGTTGTGACCTGGCATTTTGAAACGATGAGCAAAGACAAATCCTCGGTATGCTCTTCGGAGCCCTTGTGCAGTTTCCCGTCTCACACTGAAGATTGTCCATTTTCGTATAAGCCCAATGACAACCAAGACGGACCACTCTATGTCATCGTAATCGAAAATGAGAAGGTTAGTTATTATCACCTTCAAATTCTTCTCGTTGAGGATGTATCTTTATTTGGATTTTAATTTGATAAAGCTGAAAATGCAGATGACTGTGCAAGAGTTTCCCGCGAATTCCACAGTTTCGGACCTGTTAAGAAGAGCAGGACCAGGGAGCTCAAGATGGTCCATGTACAGCATCCCGGCAAAGGAAGAGCTAAGGCCAAGACTAAACCAGACACCTGTAAGTGATCTGAAATGCAAGCTGAAGATGGGAGATGTGGTGGAGCTGACTCCAGCCATACCTGACAAGTCTCTGACTGAATACAGAGAGGAGATTCAGCGGATGTATGATCGGGGGCTTGCGTTTTCACGCCCTCACCGTGCAGCTGCTGGTAGCATGGTTGGCTGGGGAAGCTAACAGATTCTCTTAATTACCTTTGTTCATGTATATATACTATAGTTGCATATATAGTAATGCTTCAGAAGATTTGTTGTATCTTTGGTATTGTGATTTCCACACAACAGTGTGTATATATATATATTGCTCATATGTTCTACGAAAACTGACTCTGGTCATTAATATATGATTCTCTTACATTCTACTCCTTGATACCACATGGTCGGTCATTAATAAGAATTCTGCTACTACATTTTGATACATAACATAATAGACTTTTTGTGTATCTACTTATTGGGTCTTCTAGAGAGAGGGAAAGAGACTCTTTGGGGAGTTTAACCTGGGAGGTCTGATGTTTGTTGTTGCTGCTGTTCTTGCGAGGACTGTGCAGGATCTGTCATTTCTTCATCATCCTCAATTTCTTCAGGTTCTGTGGAAGCTGACTTCCTTGGTATCACAAGCTTGGTAGTTTGGGCTTAGCAACGTGTCCTGTTCAGGTGGGAGAGGAACACCCGGTCCTACTATCGATTTTGGCAAAGGGATCTTGTTCCTACTTGCAGCAAGTTCTAGCAGAACCTAAATCAAACATCCAAAATCAAAGACATCGAGATTCCAAAATCAAACGACATGGATTTAGCAATGCAACTTATGTGGTAAGAGGTTACCAAATGACTCTGGCCATATCATATCTCTCTCTCTTCTCAGACAACAATCTCAAGAAAATGAAACAAGGAATCGTCAACAACAATGCATACCTCCAAGAGCATACCTCTCTTGGAGGTGGCTGTGAGAAGCTGAAGTTAACTTTGGATTGAATAGCGAGCTTCACATCATCACAGTCAATGTTGGATTTGCTAGCATGCTCTGAGTAGACCTGAGCATCTGTCAACACTTCCACCACATACCGGTACCATAACTCCAGAAACTGGTGTATCACACGAGGCTCGTAGTCTTCTACACCCATCGACTTAAGCAGAGATTTCACAATCTTAGCATCCCTAGGTACACCCTCTTCACCTTCTCCAGCCATGTTCTCACTAAACAAACTTAAAAGTAAAGCCACAGAGTCAATTACGCTCCGTTCATATACAGATGTTGCAAAACACCACAAGCAAACATCAAATAGGAGCTTCTATATACGAATTAGAGCTTCACGAGTCAGAGAAAACGAAGATGGAGATATGAAAGACAGAAGAGGAGATTTTAACCTAGCTTCATCGATAAGTTCCAAAATACGAGAATTCATTACCAGAAATAGCCGATAAATACCTATCGCGAGCAGACTTGGTGGAGCGGCAATGGCAGACTTAACTGCGACAATGGTTGATGAAATCGGCGACTAATCTCTCCCAATCGGCGACTAAGGTTCTGGTTTGTAAATCTGACATAACGTTGAGGGTAAAATTGGAATAAAAGTAAACGCTATTATTTATTTGCGGTTCCGAGCAGCTGAAATGGGACTAATTTTTAGTCTTTTGTAGTTAACTCCTGCATAGGCCCATTAAAGACCCAAATTAGAAACGACCGTCGTATGAATATATCTTAAATACCGATAATAGCCTCATCTCCCTCTCTCCTCTTCTTCACTCGTCCCGTTGTGCGTGTCTGCGTGGAAATTTCGGAAAATTACCATTATGTCCTCGCCGGAGCGTGCCATTATCAATCTATTGCTTGACCTCGCTCTCTCCTTCGACGGCGCAGTCCTCGGACTGACTCTAGCTATCAGCGCCGTCGGTTCTGCTATCAAGTGTGCATCTACCAACGCCGCCTTGAACAAGATCAAAGATGCACCCGAAGTCTCCGTCGCTGACCTCCGATCACTTCTTCCGGCGTCTGAAGACAAATCTGAGACTAACGACCACGGTACCAGCCCTGATCAGCGGCTCGTTGTGGTTCGCGGATTCGTCAAACCGAAGATTTCCGGTGACGACAACGTGTTAATCTCGTCGGAGACTGGTGATAAAGCTCTTATCATCCAAAGAACGCAAACGGTACGCTTACTTAAACACATAACAGTTTTGTGAATTTTGTTGTATACAAATTGCAATTGACCTAATTTTGTTTTGTGTTTCTTTCAAGAACTTTGGATGATTTGGTTCTTGATTAGATTTAAATTGTGATTGATTAAGTTAACCATCAAGATTATGTGATTTGGTGCTGCTGTGATCATCTCAGAAGGGAAATGTTATATTTTGGGGAACAAGTTTGAAGCCTTTAATAATGTCTATCATTGTTGTTTACAGTATGTGTATAGTGGATGGAAGAGATTGTTCCACTCAACTGGTTACAGGTTTATGTTGGAGAGGTCTATGCCCAAACAAGGAGTTGATTTTATGAGAAAGGTAAAAGTTTGTTTGCCTCCACTCTTTTTATCAGCTTTCAGAGGCTCTATCCATGATCAAACTCGTTTGCTTTGTGCAGGTCCCATTTGTCATTGTTGGAAATGATCAACAGTCGCAGTCTAGTTATCTCTTTGTTAACATGAATGGTTCAAGGCAACCTCTTCCGCTTACCACTGTGTATAATCGTTTGCAGCCTATTAATACTTCGTTTCTTCAAGCCTTTTTGTTCCCCGAGTACCCTGTGAGTATTTTCTTTAAAGAGATCTCTGGTTTTGAGAATATATGGTTTACTTGTTCTTGGCTACTTTCCTTCCTAAATTTTGTAATCCTTTTCTCTTTTCAAGGTCGGTCTGCTTGATGTGGAGAAGATTTTACCACCTGGGAAAGATATAACAGCTGTTGGCATCTGCAGTTTTAAGAATGGAGTTCCTGAAATCAAATCGTGCCAAGATCTTCCTTATTTCTTGTAAGATATTTTTCTCTCGTCAGTGCCGAAATTATATATCTGCACTGCTAGCTAACTCAAATTACTACTTCCGTCTTCTACTTTTTGTTTTCTCAGTCTCTTGATCATTTGACGATACTTGGTCCATTGTTGCAAATAGGCTCTGTTACTGTTCGTATGTAAATCTAATTGAATAATAATCTCTGCAGATCAGAGATGACCAAGGACCAGATGATAGAGGAACTTTTCGATCAGACCAGCTTATTATTCGTTGGCAGTGTTATTTTGGGCATTGTGTCTGTTGGCATCCTTAGCTATGCTGCTGTCAGGTACTGGAGTTGTGAGAGATCAGATTTAGTTTTAGATTTGGGCAATGTTTTGATTCAAACTTGTTTTTAACTGTCTTATCTTCAGGACCTGGAATAGATGGAAACTACGGAACCAGCAGAGAGAGCTGACACAGAGACCAAGTGAACCCATAGTCGATGATGAACCCGAGGATGAAGAGGAAATCCCAGATGGAGAATTGTGTGTGATCTGCGTGACAAGAAGGAGAGTACCTGCGTTTATTCCCTGTGGGCATGTAGTATGTTGCAGGCGATGTGCTTCAACCGTTGAACGAGAGTTAAACCCTAAGTGTCCAGTTTGTCTTCAGAGCATTAGGGGATCTATGCGTGTATATTACTCTTAATGACTCTGAATCTTTTCTCATTGTATCTAAATAGGGTAATGCAATTTGTACTGAAGAGAATCCGAAAATTTCAATTAACAAAATAGTTTGACAATGATTTGAAAAATCTTCAAGACACTCTATATAGAGTGAGAGATTGCATAGGATATGGAAAGCAAAGTTTTTAAAGGAAGAATATTTGTAAAGAAACCGATAAGAAAAAGTAGCCAAGGATGACTTCCCGTCATATATGATCACCAGTCGCCAGAATTAGTCGGAGTTCTCCCGGAGCAAGATCCTTCTCAGGTGTCTCCTCAAGTTCCTGACATGAGAGCTGAGACATGGTGTGTTGTTGGATAACCTGAGAATCTGAACTGAGGGTTTTGGAACATGTTGATCGGTGTGACTGAACTAGACCCGATCCCGCTTCCACCACCGCGAGGGCTCTTAGAGAAATTTTGTACATTTGCCATTTGAGAAGAACACAGTGAGTTTGATGATTCTTGAAGCTTCTTAGTATTGAGGAAACGTCCACCAGAGCCTCTAGCTCTCTTTAAGGCATGAAGATGGCGAGACTCATGAAGGTACGGCTACAGAAAGAAAGAAAGAAAACAAAACTTTGTTACTCATTCCCGAATTAAATCGAATCCATCTTAAGTCGTCTTCTGAGTAAAAAGAAAAGATTCATACTTTACGGCATTTGATGAGTTTGTTCTGAGCTTCAAGTTTAGCACGGTGCTTCCTGCGACGGAGGATTGCATGATACTGTTTCGCATTGACAAATATTGGTTCATTCTCTTGAATGTTATGAGGCAATGGCACTCTTGAAGAAACCAAACCCATCATCTCTAAATGTGGCAGCACCTGCACGAAAAAGATTTTCAAACTAACCAATCAATGCGCCAACATCATCAGTTCAGAATTGTGAAAGCACAAAAGGCTTCACAGAAACATTACCGTTGGTGTTGATGCAAATTCATGATGAGGCAAGAAACCATTGAAATGTGATGTTTCAGGACATTGAAGAGACCAAGGTGTTTGACCACAAGTAAGAGGAGGAAACACAGAATCTTGAGAAACCATCGACGAGGTGGTAGTTGACTTGGTAATGTACCCTGCATCAACCAAATACAAGAAGAGAAAGCCATTAGCGTTTTTAAGGCAATGTGATTAGTGTTCAAAAAAATCAGTTAAATTTATTAGACCTGAGAGATTGGTATTAACAGTGCTGCTGCATCCATAACGGTTACGTTCTTCAAAGCTTGCAACTTCACCACCACCGCCACCGCCGCCTGATTCTCCCGTGGATTGTGTTGAGGATGAATCTTGATCTTGCAGCTGCAAACTCGAATGTTTCATCCCAGGGAATTGTGTAGTAGACATCATCATATTATCCTTTGTCAAGGTGAAAGATTCAGATCCTTGAATGTTTGAATTTGTTGGCATTATTGAGTTTCCCCAAGATGAATCTTTCCTTTGATCAAACACTTGCATTGTCTTCAAAATCTTTAGCTAAAATGTCCAAACCAAACAAAGTCCAGTCATAAGTCAACATTTTTTTTACCATGATCAGCAAAAATCAAACAAACCCAACAGAGAAAATGAATCCAAGAAGATCATAAACACACAGATTCCAAGTTCAATCACATAGTAAGATTGCTAAATGATCTGAAGGGTTTCTAAAGATTCAAACTTTCAACATGGCTTAGAACTTCCACATACATGCAAACACAAAGAGAGTGAGAAGAGAAACAGAAACTGAAAAATGTTAAAACTATCTGAGATTTTGAATAGAAGGAATCAGCTTAAATCAAATCTCTTTTGTACTTACTGATCCAACCAAACATAGAAACCAAACAGAGTTTTCTCTCTCATCACTCAAAAATTTTTTTTTAGTTTTGTAAATTACATCATCAGAAGTAAAAATGGAGCAACCAAATCATAACACACTACCAAATAAATTAAGCGAACAAGAAAGAGAGAGAGCGAGAGAGAGAGAGAGAGAGAGACCTTTGGTGTTTTTGGATTTGGTAAAAGATGGGAGAGAAAGAGAAGTTAAGTAATCAGCTTGAGATTATGATGATGATGGTAATGAAGATGAAGATGATGATGATGCATGTCTCCTTCCTCAGAACATGGCTGTTTCTTTCTTCTCGCTTCCTCTCTCTCTCTCTCTTCCTCTGTCTTTGCAAATTGGGTATTGGCTATGGCTTAAAAGACTAATCTTGACTCCTTTTCACTTCTTTTTTTATATGTTTTTTTTTTTCTTCTTTTCTCAACAAATATACCAAGTTTATTTTCACACACAATATATTAGTTAAAGAATAGTTAATTCCTTTTAATATAAGTATTCTTTTGTTTCCATTTCTAATTTTTTTTTTTTTTTGCAGAGTTTGAAATTTCTATTTATGGTAGTTTTGTTTACTTTATTTATTTATTCATATCGTTTATGTTTCAAAATAAATGTATCTAATTGCAAATAGCGTCATGTGGCCCTTTTATAATTATCAAATTTGTGAAGCGTGTTTAGTTTTATCAAAAAATTATATAGATATACGTAGGCAAAAATATATATTAGAATGTTAGGAAGAAAAATATTAGCCAAGAGAATTCAAAGAAAAAAAAATAATAGTTTTGAAAACATATAAATGAAACCATTCTTGCAAACTGTTAATTAATTTGAGGTGAAAATAAGGTGGTATTTCTTTATAATGCCTTATGAGTATTTTCGTTGGTAGTGGGTAAAAATGTTTCACTGTTTGCTCGTGTAGTTTTATGGAAAATGTTTCATTTTTGTTTGGTTTCATATCAGTGATGTTTTTATATATATATATATATATATCAGTGATGTTTTATAAGATTAAATTATCCCTTGGATCCGATTATTTATCACCATCTTATGGACAAGGAGTTCAAAGTTTTAAATAAAATATAGAGGGTATATCTTGCTTCATCTTATAATGATCCGTGGATTCTAATCCTACCAGAATAACACATTTTTGTATATCTATACTGAAAGATAGGTACTTTTATCTAAACAGCTTTTTTCGTCTATTTTGTACTTGTTGCTTTAATTTCTTTAGTATGATTTTACAAATTTTTACAAAAGCAAAAGTTTAAGTGGAAGGTTGTCAACATCTCGGATGCGGCGCAATCGCGGTCAACTTTAAGCGTGTAAATGAAAATTACGTTTTATGTAGTTGGGTGTGTAATCGAAATTTATTGCAAGTCAAGCAAAGCGAAGATCCCTTTTTCAGTTTTCTTTCTTTTTTCACATTTCTTGATGCACATCACAGCTTCCCCAAATACACAAACCAATGAATCCTAATTTGGTAGTTTCTTCTGCAGTATCTCTCTGCATTTAATCCACAACTCTGTATAGTAATTATTAGCATGACAAAATAAAAAGAAAACAATAAAAAAATATATGTAAAAGAAAGGAAGTTATTAATATTTTCTGTGTTCAGTTCAATAAAATGACTTTTTAATAAACTAATTTGGAGTCAAATCTGGTACCTCGAGTATTGTTTGTGGATGGTTCATGGAAAGCGACGGATCACGCTGGTAGAGGATGGTTGTGTTTCGTAGACCACCATGGGGGCTTCAAATATTCATCGCAGTCTTTCGCTTCATGCGGAGGTCGAAGCTCTTCCTCAAAATGTATATTGGACTGATAACCAATCTGTTGTTTTTCTACTGATTGTTCTTAAGATGGTTCTTCGATTGAGTGCCAATGTTTTTATAGACATTAGTTAATGGTTCATTTTTTCTTTAGACGCACAAAATAGTAAAGCAGATAATCTCGACGTAGCATCCCGCTAGTTACTTAACAATTTCCTTCGTAGGCTCGTTTGATTAATAAGTTGTTGTCAAAAAAAAAAAAAAAAAAACATTGAAACTGTTAATTAATTTGAGGTGAAAATAAGGTGGTATTTCTTTATAATGCCTTATGAGTATTTTCGTTTAGTTAAAAATGTTTCATGTTTTAGTTTTATGGAAAATGTTTCATTTGTTTGGTACATATCAGATGTTTTTTTCTTTTTTTTATTATATCAGTGATGATAAAAAATTTAGGGATTATTTTCAGATATATGGTTCGAAAGTTTTAAATAAAATATATATATCAAAATCATATTCTAATCCTACGTTGTTTCATAACAAATTGCAGAATAACATATTTTTAATATATATATAGTGAAAGAAGGTATTTTTACAAACGAGCTTTTCACTCGGTCTTTCAAGTTTTTAGTAAAAAAATACAAAAGCAAAGAAGTGGAAAACTCTCTCAAAGCCTTCAATATGATTTAAGCGAATTGTTGTTTTGTTTTTGTAGTTGGGTGTGTAACGAAATTTACAAGTCAACAAAGCGAGATCTGTTTCAGTTGGTCTTTCTTTTTCACAGATCACATCACAGCTTCCCAAATCACAAACTGAATCCTAATTGGCTTTTTCTGCAGTATCTACATTTAATCCCAACTCTTATAGTAATTAGCATGACAAAAATTGAAAACAATAAAAAATATATGTAAAAGAAAGGAAGTTATTAAGTGTTCATCAATAAAATGACTTTCTAAAAACAATTGATAAAATGTGATCAGTATTTCACGAGCTTGTTATTTGCTTGAAGATGCCCATCATCATGTCAAAGATTCATAAGGTCCTAAAATAATAATACTATCATCACAGAAGTCTAGAAGTTCTTAACTCAATTATTGATTGTGCTAATGTTTTTATAACATTAGTTAATGTTATTTTCAAAGACCAAAGAAATTCCCCTATAGTAACTTAACTGAACGAGATTGATAATAATACAATCCATTCAAGACATTAACCTTAAGCTGAGTGAGGCAGTTTAAACACATTACCCAAGTTTCAGGAATATTCTTGAATGAGGGAAATTTGTACCTATGTGGACGACGAGGAAGAGAAGAAGCATTCCCATTCAAGTCCCGCTTCCTTTGTCGGCCATTGCATGCTAGAAAAATGTGAGATGAAATCAACATCAAGCATGTACTCATCTTTAACCAAACTTTGACACAAACAATGTCTTATACATAACAATTAATTTTTTTTTAATCTTAGATACAAAAATTGAATCGAATTTATAAACAAAATGATTTTTACATCTCAGATAATACTGTCATATTAATATGTGTACAATGTAATTCAAAACTATTGAATACAAAGTAAAATTAAACAAATTCATCTATATTTTTTTTACATCCCAAAAAATGTATCTTACAAGTTACAGATTCAATGAATCGTAAACATTATAAAAGTCGGGGACACAATTTATAAAAAATATTTAAATTATCAAATAAAATCAGAAACAAAAGCATAGTTAGAAAGTGGTATCATAAAGCGAATTGTGTACAGAACAATGTGACAGATTATAAGAAGACAGACACATGTAAGTCTAGGCGAATTGATAAAAAATAAACGTTATCAAATTCCGTCGACAATGCATATCGAAGAAAAAAATTTTTTTTCCATCGAAAAAAATTTCGTTTCTAATCAAATATTTAAGAACAAAGTAACACGTTTAAGAAAAAGAACACTACAGTCTCACGCTGAACAGTAGAGACCACTTTTATCATTATTTCTAATTTTTTTAAGCCCAAAAACGTACTAAGTTTAATACCCTTAAATCTAAATAATCCTAAAATCTAAAACATCACGCTTTCAAACTCCAATCATAGACACACCATTTTGTCCCTACCGTGTCGTAACACGTATACGAGTAAGATTAAACTACAATCGTTCATTTCTCTTTTTTAAGTAGAGTATATAAATTCAAAAGAAAAAGGTATTTTTTTGCCTACCTAACCTGTTTTATTATAGAAGAAAAAAAAAACCTCAAACACAGAATATGTCATACATCTAAAGATTAACGTTAAAGTTTGAATGGAGACAGAAGTGAATAAAGAAATGAAATCAGCACGAATCTGTTGTAAAATCTAAGTCTAATAATACCTAAACACAACTAAATCACCATCACATCACAATGTGTTTTGTTAAATTATCCTCACAAAGGAACCATCATACATACCCATTTATCAATTTTTTATAAATCAAAATAATTTAATAAAAATGAAAAGATTCGGTGCTTAAAATCAAAATAAAGTAAATAAAATTAAATGGAACTCATTCCATTCAGAAGGATTATTCGAGAGACCTTGTGCCACCACCATCCATGGTGGTTTTTCAACAAAAGCTAATAAGAGTCTCTCCCTTTAAATGGCATTTCCTGCAATAAAAAGCAAACATGTCAGTAAACTCTCAACTCTTTCGAGCGTTTTTATTTTAATTTTTGTAACTAGACAAAGCAAATATTATGAAGGATGATAGTTAACCGGTTGGTACGGCGTTGGCGGCATGAACAAGAGTGGTCTCTGCGGAGTAACCATCATTGGTTGTGGGTACTGTTTGACATTGATTCCAGGATTCAGTTTTACAATAGAGAGAAGAAGGTGGAAGAATTTTTGAGTCATGGTTCTTATAGCAATAAACAAACCTGTGGACCATTTGGAGAATAATATGTTTGATTTGGACCAAGCTGTGTTGTATTATTATACATCATTGGAAGTTGTTGTCCAGGAAATGCTGCTCCCATCTGTCAATTTTCAATTTTTTTGAATCAGAGATAATCATTATTTCGGCGTTTGATCATTAAGAGCAGATAAAGAAGAAAGAAAAGTTACTCCATATCGAAGATGTAATCCTGGCATCGGTGGAAGAGGAGGGTAATACAATGAACCGTCTGAGACTGGAGATTGAGGACGTGTAGTAGCTGATGGAGATGGTTTGAAACTCTTTGCATTGGGGTTCAGTTTAAATTCCTGATCAGACCTTCGTTAGTAAGAGCTTAGAGTATTAAGGACAAGTTAGATGATAAACCTAAGCACCAGGAGAAGAAAAACCTTAGCATTTGGGTTGAGTGTAGACTTTTCTGAAGATAAAGAACCAATTGAAGAGCTTGGTGATAGAATTGGACGATTTGATGCTGGGGAAGCTGCAGAGTTCTCTGAATTTCTAGAGACGGAGCTTCCAGGCCACCCAGAGGAGCTCTCAGATTTCGATCTGTCCGAGAGTAGAAAGAGTCCTCCATCAGTGAAACTTGGCCTCACAGGCGGTGGTGCATCTTCATTGATATCTTGAGGTAGCATGAAAATACTTAGTTGGAAATTTAATGGGTATCAACATTTAAGATGACAAGGAAGTACATAGATACGATAAGCTGAAGTTGCACAAACCTTCAAGACCAGACACTGATTCCTCGGATGTCTGTGTTCATACAGATTGAAGCAAACATAACAGTGTTATACATAATGGTTATGCAAATGCCAAATGCAATCATGAGTAGATGCTCGAAAGAGTTTATCTTACCTTTATAAAATGGGAAGCTCCTAGGAATTTGCTGGTTCTTCGCTCACCAAGCTGGCTCTCATTCCTGTTAGAATGAGCTTTCAGAAACTTAATAGTTTAATGAAAGATATTTTGAAAAATAAAATGTATGTCTATTCCGAGGACAAAAGACCTGATATTTCCTCCAACAGGAAAATCTTTGGATGGCTGTTCGGACATAAGCGGGAGAGTATGCTTATTTGAGTTCGACCAGCTCTGGTCTATGAATTTGCTATTCCGTAATTGCCGGCTGTCACCCTGAAGGACAAAAAATGGCAATAGATGATTCTCCTAGAAACTACTACCAGTGAAGAACTTCAACCATACCCATGATCCTTCACAGACCTTGCCAGTTGAAACAGGTTTCTTGCCATCAGAAGCAGATGAGTCACCAAAAGTCAAATTGTTGCAGCAATCCAACAATATGTCTTCTTCTTCTTCTTCCTCTTCGTAACATGTATCATCAAATCTATTAAGCGTACAGACCGATGAGTATTTGGTTTCCTCATCAATATCAAACTTTCCACTAAGCTGGAGCCCTCTTTCCTGTGTAAGATGATTGCATGCATGAACCATTAGAAGGTAGATATGGTACAAAGATGCAACGTAAAAATTCAAAGTGGCACATAAGACATTTGTCATTTCACCTCTGCTACATGAAGATCTCGGGTATTCTCACCCACAATCTCTCTCGCGATCCTCAAGGCTTGCTCTTCCAGCTCCCTCGTTCCAGGACCTCTCTCAAGTTTTGTGGTATACAGTTCCTCATCAAAAGTGCTTGTTACTCCAAATAAAGTCTTATTGACCTCAAACTGATTCCAGCCCCTATGATATCATCACGTATAAGATATGTTATAACAGGTGTCGTTCAACTCGGAGAGTGTATATGATGAAGAATGAGAAATGATCACAGGTTCATCCACTGCGGATTGAGTTCTCAAACTAACACTACTAAACAGATTCTAAATCAGAAATTAGAAATCCTAAAAGAAAAAGGAAAATATCCTACTTTAAAGAATAAAGTCACTACCTCTTCCAAGGATCATCAAACACATTCTCCAGATCTGAACAGTCTGGAACATCTTCATCAGGAACCCAAGGTTTCAGCTCTCTTTCCACATCAACATTATAAAACTGTGATATCAGCGAGTCTGTTAACAGCTCTAAAGGTTCCTCGCACGGAACAGAATTTGAGACGTTATCGCTGGATACAGGAAGGTCCTAACACAGAGACCAATGGGAAATTCAGTGGCAAAAACATGTCAATACATGAAGTAGTCTTTCTAATATTCTAGTGCCTTGACATGAACATAAAAAAACCCAATCCCATCTGCAAGAAAAGTGTACACACCTTAGCTATAACTTGCACAAGTTCTTCAGCAGGGATAATGAGTAGCTTTGAAGGTGGCTTGCTGACAAGCGAAGAACGGGATTTTGTTCCTAGTGAATCCCTAATCAAGCATGCCATTTTCAAAATAATTCCTGAAAGTTTCAAAGCAGTTTGTAAGAGCCCCAAAAAAGTGAACCTCTTCTTATATTATATCACATCTCAAAAGGAACAAACAAGTTTCCCCATTCAGAGCCTTACCAAAATCCTTCTCCACATTCGCAGCATGAAATATGCCACTGTAAACGGTTCCATTTTTTAGGTGAACTTCTACCTGATGTCCAATCTTACAAGTTGTGAAATACAATAACAGCTCGTGAGAAGGGGTATCCACACTTCCAGCTTCCCCACCGTTCTCTATACATACGTATAAACAAATTAGAGAATGCAGAACATGATGTTGGTGCTAGATCAGAACAAAGATATACATGCATTTATCTATAAATGTATATACAACACCTGTATTGTTCAAAGACGGATGTGCCTTATTCACACCTGGCTCATTATCAACCATTCTGTGTGGAAATCCATTGGATGAAGAGGTCGAGTGAAGACCAGGCTTCATAGTTGCCTTATCCTGTTGAAGTGAAAAAGAGAAACAATAAGATGACAATGTACAAAATCAATTTAACTTATGTTTTTAATTTGTCCGATCTCATGGAACTATGAGGGTGGGATACATACTGGCCTCCAATTTGCATTCTTGCCGGCATTGAAACTCTTTTTAAATTTTCTTAAGTGCAATACAACTTAAATGTCATAGTCAAGTCTATACATCAATCTAATTAAATAAAACCAAATTACTAGGGGTTTAGTCAACTAAAAACTATACAGAGAAGCAATGTGAATGATCAGCAAGTTCCGCGGTAGATAAAAGTATGTACTGCAGAGCAGAAAGCATAAAGTAACTCCGATTGTGAGCCATGGGAACAACAACAACAACAACAAAACTGCCAAAAAATGAAATGTGGAAGCCAATGTTCCTGATTGTAAGGATAAAAAGCACAAAACTTGAAAACTGGTGTTCTATCCCCTAACCAAGCATTTGAATCCCATTAACTATTCTGTAATGAGAAAACACAGATTTAATAGATCATATACACACACAAAGAAAAAATTGACTTGATACAACAATCAACGAAATCATTACTCTCAGCTCCAATACACAGTTGCACAACAGATAGAAACCCTAAATCAACCAACTCAATCACAAGTTCCGCAGAATTAAAGCAAAGCTGAAGGCGAAAATAATATATCAGAATCTGAAAAAATATAATAGAGAGACTTGAGAATATGATGTACCTCTCAAACAAAGCTGGAATCAACAACAAACCAGCCTTTAAACTAAAAACAATGCTAAGATGAGACGACGGCGACGACTACGATAAAAATTCCCGTAGCGGCGAATTTAGGGTTTATTTTTCCGGACAGAGTTAGGGTTTACCGGCGAGTTGCGGAGAGATTCGCGGTAAACGGGGTCAACAACAAATCAAATCTCCAGAGAAGAGATTTTGATTTGATCCTTTTTTTAAGCAATGAGCAAATTCAGGGAAGAACATAAGACGAACAGAAACAGATCGGTTCGGTCGACACGAGGGTATATGATCTCCTACGCTACGGAACAGCGTATGGTTCAGTTATTGGGCCTTTTCTTATGATCCATTAACTTTAACCAACTTAGGGGTTATTATTGGTATAGGATTTAGAAAGAATTTTAATGACTTTAAAATTACGTAAAATATGTTTATTCAATCAAGACTTTTTAAAATCCTTTAAAAATTTGGTGTTATTGATTGTGGATTTGTAAAAAGTTATCTAAAATCTTGATAAATCTAGTCTTATTGGATTAAAAGTCTTATAAAGTCATTAAAAGTTTAATGTTATTCAATTAAAACAAAAGAATCTTGGATTGTTAATGAATTCAAATTTTGTGTTATTGGTTTAGGATTTGATATCATTTCCTTCAAAACAAAGGTGATGAAAACTCTTTCATCAAATAGAAAGATTTTCAAAGATTTTATGAAATATTTTACAAGATTAGTTACAAGATTAGGAAACATAAATCAACAAGATTTAAAATAACTTCCTAAACAATATCTTATAGAATCCTTCATTTTTACTTTCTAATTTTCTATGATTTTAAAAATCAGCAAGATTTAATTCTTTCTAAATGCTAAACCAATACCCCTCTTACTATCTTGGATAAATTTTTTTTTAAAAAAGAAAAAGATAACATCTTTAGAAAAACTATCTCGAATTTTTCTGAATATATTCTAGAGATATCCAATTATTTGTTTTTGTTAATTGAAAGTTTTAATCAGTATTTGTTTGTTTAACAGCATTTTAGTTAATATTTTCTTGTAAGTGTTTTAAATAAAAAACAAAAAAAGTACATGGCCATTATTATTCAAACAAGAACAATTTTCACATTAAACAGAAAGTGACCTTTATATTGACTTCTGAGAAGGCATGATATGTCTTCGCGCCTGATGATGTGGAAGTTGTACTTGGAGTTTTAATAAAACTCATAATTAAATCAAAAGGCTTAAACTTTTCAAGGAGAATAAAAAGATTTGGTTAAGAAGCATTGTGAGGTGTAGGTGGGGAACAATTCTATAAGATTTTTTTTTTTCTTTTTTCCATCTCTATAAGAATTTATATTATAATCATCGCTTTTTGAAATTAAAACGTTAAGCCTCACTTGCACGCTCTATGATCATTATAGTTCATCGTTTAGACTTTAGAGCAATCATTTCACGCCTTTTATCGAATTTACTAGTGCCATGGCCCGTGCGTTGCACGGCCTAATTAAAAATAGTGAATTTTAATTTTAAATTAACATTCCTTCACGGGTACAAACAATTGTTATAGAATCATCGAGTATAGAAAAATAATACAAACGTTCTTGATTTCTAAAATTATACTTTACAGTAGCCTGGTATCTTTTTTCTTGGTTCCGCTTCTCTTCTTTATTCTTATATTACTTTGAATTTTTTGGACTTTCATCATTCTATATTCACTAAACCATAGTATACCTAATGAGAATAAATACGTTTAATTAGTATAGTTAAGATTAAGAACAATGATACATCAAGATACAAACTGATAAGTGAAAGGAATTGTAGCTGTCATAGTAGAGTAGGAGACAATTTAAAACTTTCATTGGCGGAAAACTCTTGCTCTTATTATGTTGGAGATTAACCGGAAAATCAATGCTAGAAAAAAAAAAAAAAAAAAAAAGATAGTAGTGTAAACTATAAAATCTGGAATATACACTTGCAAATCCATAATTCTGAAGACTAATAATAATTGCAAAACATAAAGAAGAGGAAAAACGATCGTATCCCTCTATAAACTTTCATATAGCACATGCTACACGGATTCTAAATCTCGATTTCAGTCCATAAATAAAAAGTTATAGTCCCGTTTGCCCATTTAAAGTTCAAAACCTTCATCCCCATTAATGTTGGTGAACTCGGTTTATGACATAAACCGATACCAACAAAAATCCACTAAAATAAACCGAACTGAAACAGATTAATTTTTTTTTTTTTTAAAGAAGAAAAAACCATCTCTCTTCGTCTTCTTCCTTCCTCCACCTTCTAATACCAGATTTTCTTCTCAAAAATTAAATAACCATAATTTCTATTAAAAAAATTTACTTTTCTTTCCTCCCTACGTGACACTTCGACTTCTCCTTCTCTTCTCTTTTGATTTTTTTCAGTTCGTAACCTCTGTTCCAATCTTATCACTCGTCACATTTGATTCTAGATCTTTTGCCTTGAACAATTCAGAGAAAGAAAACCTTAAACATGATTGTGTGTGGATTATAGCTAATTTGCAAACAAATTACACCTTGAATTTGAGAAACTGATTTCAAAATCTGGGTTTGAAGGTCACCACTGCCATGGAATAGCCAAATTCAGAATCACAAATTGTTCCTCCTCCGTCGTCGCCGTCACCGTTAACGGTGGTTTCAGTCTCAGCAGTTTCGTGATACTTAGGATCCCACATCTGAAATCAGAGTTTCTTCTGGAGACATCGCGAAGCTATCATCGACGCTTCGCTGTCGTAAGGGACATTTCGAAGGAGATGAATCGGAGAAGAACTTTCATGACATGCATATAAAATCGAGAGACCCACTCATTTAAGTCATGCAGAGAGAGATAAAACAAACCGGAGATTTGAGTGGGTATTTGATTTGTTTACCACCCATCTTCTTCCAATGTCGAATTGGTTAGAGAAGCTGAATAATTTTTCTATTTTCTTTCTCTGTAGTATTGATGGCGGATTTAGAAAGAATGGAGGATCTAGGTTTTGAGAATTTAGAGAAGAAGATGTTAATGTATCTGTATTTACTTTTGGTACAATGGATTATACAGATGAAGACTTTCGTTTATGAAATTGGGAGAGAACTTGGTTGAGGGAAAGAACTTTGAGATCATGGTGGAACGGTTTCTAAGAAAGTGGTACTGGTTTTTCTCGGGTTTTTTTTTTTTTTTTTTTTAAGAATAATAGAGTACAATACATTGAAAGCGAAAGACCAAAATTTGAGACTTTTGCCAGATGTCAGAAGGAGAGAGTGGCAGTTAATTGAAAATTTACTTGTGACTTATAGAATAAGGATTATAGTAGAAAACAAAATTATTTTTGAGTTACCATAAAGCTAAGCATATACTAGAAAGAGTAATGCGATTGGCGCTAAAAGAAGAATTATGTGTTAACTAAATTATTTTGTGAATTCATAAATTTCACAAAATGTTCATTTAGGAATTAGTTTCTCCTCTAATAATTTTTTTTTTAAAAATTTCTAGTAATCCTAATGTTAAAAGTTAAAACGGATTTATAAATGCTCGTATCTATTTGCATTATATCATGTATGTAAGCAAGTAAATCAATCTGACATCTTTTTAGATCTACCTTCTTAACATGTAAAATCATAAGCAAAACAAGGGTAAAAAGAACATAAATAAGTCCCAATATTTTTGAGTGATGTAATATATAGGTAACGGTCATAAATATAATTCAACAGTGCAATTAATAATTTCCCGTTGTGTACATGTTTTTTTTCTTTTTATTTTTGTTATCTTTTTGGTTATATATTTAAAAAAATCAATAATTAAATTTATTAGATTAAAGAATCATAAAAAAGAGTGGGCATGTGGCACAGAGGATCAATAAGAAACACAGTAGACCACACTCTTCATGTTTTGCAGTGTCCAACGAACTCAAAAAGCCCAAATCTCAAAGCTTTTTCTCTTTCCACTTTTTCCCCAAATCCGCAGATTCTCTGCTTCTTCAGCTTTGTGTTTCTACAGTGTGTGTGTGAGAGAGAGAGAGAGAGAGAAAGATTGATACTTTGACATTGCTCTCATTCTCTCTGTCGCTTTGAACTAGACGAAGAAGCAATAGAGAGAGAGAGAGATAAAGAGAGTTTAATGCGAATTAATGGGTTTGATCTACAGATCTGTGTGCCCTAATTTGTCTCTGGCGTAACGGTCATATTTTAACCCGTTTGTTTCAATTTGAGCTCTTCATCGCTGCGTTACTGTGATCTCGGAGCCTTCTTCCAAGTGTAAGTCTTTTTCTTTTTTTGTTTCCTCTTTTGTATCTGCACTGAGCAAGAATCGTGATTTTGGGTTTTGGAATTGATCTGTGTGTTTGCACTCAAAATGTGATTTTTGTTTTCTGGGTTGATGATCTCAGGAATATTGTAAGGGTTAGTGTAGTGTGAAAGAGATGCTGACGTGTATAGCGTGCACTAAGCAGCTTAACACCAACAATGGCGGATCTACTCAACAAGAAGATGAAGAAGATGGAGTTATTGGGACCCCTAGGACTAAGCAGGCGATTAAATCACTGACGTCACAGGTAGACTTGGTCTTGTATCTTTCACTTTCATGGATTGTTGTTTGGTTCAAAGAGAAAATGACAAAACAAAACATAAAGACATAGACATCGTGGTTTGGTAGAGACTTGACTCCTAGTCTTAATCTGTAAACATTTTATTCCTCTGAATTGTCAATTACTCTCTTATCTGTTAGTTTTTGTCATAGCATGTGACTCTTGTACATATGTGACTACTGTTTCGTTTCAGCTAAAAGACATGGCAGTAAAGGCTTCAGGGGCTTACAAAAACTGCAAACCGTGTTCCGGGACATCAAACCGGAATCAGAACAGAAACTATGCTGATTCTGATGCTGCTTCGGATTCTGGAAGATTCCATTATGCTTACCAGAGAGCTGGGACTGCGAGCTCAACTCCAAAGATTTGGGGGAAGGACTTGGAGTCGAGGTTAAAAGGTGTTTCTAGTGAAGAAGGTACACCTACGTCCATGAGTGGCCGAACAGAATCCATAGTGTTCATGGAGGAGGACGAGGCCAAGGAATGGGTTGCGCAAGTGGAGCCTGGTGTTCTCATTACATTTGTGTCATTGCCTCAGGGAGGGAATGATCTGAAGAGGATTCGGTTCAGGTAATTGTTTCTAGCCAGTATTGACCTGAATGTGATGTTGTGTGTTTACCAATTGATCTGCTTTTGCTATATTGTTACAGCGTGATAGGTTTTACTCTTGATCTGATTAGTCTTCTTGTCACATCCATGAGTATTACAATTGTCCAGCGTGATAGGTCTTACTTCTTGAACAGTTGCTACTTGTATTTTTGCTGAGTCAATTATAGTCCAGATGAGCATGAGCTTTAAAAAGCCTTTGTTTGTCAATGGTTTTCACCCTACTGTTGAAACTAAGAAACATTAGGCTCCATATTACCGAGACTAGCTTCTGTCATGGTCGTTAGAATAGATAGTTTGGCCCCAAGATTGGTATCTCTAGCTTTTGGGGGTTCTTTTGTATTCAGCAGATGCTGAGTTTTTGTGTTACACGTCAGACATGTTCCACATTGTTGCTAAGATAACAAGAGTTTGGCTTAATATGAGGCTAGATGGCGATGTTTTGAAAATTGCTACTTCTTGCAGTCGTGAGATGTTCAATAAATGGCAAGCTCAGAGATGGTGGGCAGAGAATTTCGAGAAGGTTATGGAGTTATATAATGTGCAGCAGTGTAATCAGCAGAGTGTGCCGCTTCCAAATCCTCCTGTATCCGAAGATGAGGTAATGCTATTTCACTATTGAACGCTCAATTTTTTTAAATGACTATCACGACCAAAGCTTTATGTGTTTTATCTCTCTTTGGGTTATACAATGTTACAACTTTAAGCTTCAATAATCAAAATCATTTACTTAGGTCCTAAATAGATTGTTTGAAACAACCTTGTTGTGCCAGGGCTCGCAGATCCAGTCCGCAAAGGACAGTCCTGTAACTCCACCCCTGGACAGAGAGCGACCTCGCAGCAATATTCCAGGCTCTTCTGGTATTGCTTCAACACCAAAGCTCTCTAGCATCAGTGGAACCAAGACTGAAACATCATCTATTGATGGTTCTGCTAGAAGTAGCTCAGTAGATCGATCAGAGGAGGTCTCAGTGAGTAACGCAAGCGACATGGAAAGTGAATGGGTAGAACAAGATGAGCCTGGTATCTACATTACTATCAGAGCTCTACCAGATGGTAATCGCGAGCTTAGACGTGTTCGATTCAGGTACTTAAAACAAAAACCTATTGTGCTATATATTACATACCACTCTCTTTCTCAACATTCAGGACAATGTTGGTTTTATTTTGTAGCCGAGACAAGTTTGGGGAAACACATGCCAGGTTATGGTGGGAACAGAACAGAGCTAGGATACAACAGCAATACCTGTGACTTCATAGATTTACTAAGTGGAGCAGCTACAAGACAAAAAACATTAACAAAACACTTTTTTTTTCTTTCTATAGTTGTAACTTAAACAAAGACTTTCTAGTTTTTTCTCAATGGCCTTGCTTCGTGTTAGATATTATTTATGTTTAGAGACCTAATTCGATAGGACAAAATTTGTCTCTCAGTAAGTTTCTTTTGTTTATATAAATTAAAGTACAATTAAGAGTTAACATGAAAGAAGTGAAATATGCGATACGATATGAACATTATATGTAATTAAAATCATCAAACTAGGGGAAAAAATGAGTTAACAATTCCATTACAGTAAAAGTGATGATATATCATCTGAAGATTAATTCAATCGTCTCATATGCAGTTCAAAGCGTCTTTCACTCGCCACAGTGTGGTCCAATGGCGAATGCACACCATATTGGTTTTGGACTTTGTGGTAACGCTGGCCTCGAGGTTGCTCCATCTCCTCAGTTCAAGTCGATGCCTCGCTACCAGCAACCACAGCTTAGTCATCTTAACTGGCCAGCAAACTTTTGAACAAAATCGAACATGCTTACTTGTTGAGAGAGAATCATAACAAACTCTATCTATTCCTTTGTTAAATGCATAAATGTCTCAGTTCTCTACGAATGGCTCTCTCTTGCTTTCTATATCCTCTCTTCTTCTACAGACACTGCTTCAGTATCGAATCTTCGAAGGCCAGGACACAACATAGTTTAATTCTCTGGGCCAAGTAATGCGGTCCTGTCTCTATTAAGTCAAAATCAAATGGGAAAAGCAGGAAGAGAATTTTATAATGCATGTGCTTGGTCGTTTTAGTGTTGTGCTTCTTTTGGAATACTTTGTTCTTTTTTCTCCTATTTTAGCCATGAGAGGGTTTTGGGGATTTGGGGTGAGAGTTACTGTTATTTTGAGTGATGTTTCGTAGAAAAGATTGTGTTGTCATTGTTCTTCTTTGAGTTCTGTGTCACTCTTTTGTGTGCTTTTCTTGGGATCCCCAAAACATTTCTTTCATATACTCTCCCGGATTTTCATAAAGAACATTGGTTCTTGAGCTTGACCCAACTTTCTTCTGCACTAAGAATATGAACGCCACTTTTAAACAAACGTTGTTAATTAGTTTATGAGTTGATTGACTCATTGATTGCTTTGGTTTCTTTTTGTATAACTTCATGAGTTGATTAACGTTAATGATTATGACAACATGCCAAGAAGAATCAAATTGATGATGTTGTTGACATTTATGGGAAATTAGGAGTTAGTTTAAGAAAATGGTCTAGGATCTTAATCAAGTGCCTATTTGTTTCCTCTCTTCTTTTTACCCTTTTGGTAAATGATTGATATCTATGGGCTTCTAGTTCCTTGCCTTAAGTGATTTGGAGTAACTAATACTCTTTTCGCTTCATCGTTCACTTGTTTTCTTGTCTTTAATGATGTATTAGGAATCATAGGAGTAAAAGCTAACAATTACATAAGACTTATTCCTATGGAAACAAGGATTGACAACTAAAGTATTTTGAGAATCCTAAAATTTGTTGTGTTTATAAACTTATATTTTACTCATCAAGAATGGTTGAGGGGCCCTATATAGTATATAGACTAGGGTAGTAGAGTTCATCAATTAGGGGGTTTATGATCAGATTAGGTGACATTATCTTTAAATAATGAAGTCTGTTTTAAAATTTAGCAGATAATGAAATTATGCTCTTCTGACCCCTAGCCTATATCCTCCTTAAGGAGCAGAGCTTAAAATGAAAA